>JAXQQM020061377.1:0-49102 GCA_034641835.2 Pinus albicaulis
GCGACCAGAGGAAGTTGGCGCTCAAGGATAAACTCAGGAACATAAAAATGGAGAAAGGCGGCAGTATGCCCAGGTACCTCACGAAGTTCATCCAATGCAGGGATGAGCTGGGAAGTGTGGGGGTTACTGTTGATGATGAGGACTTGGTGAGCTTGGCTCTCCTTGGGCTTCCGAATAGTTGGCATTCCTATCAGGACTTTGTCAATGGTCAGGAGAAATTTCCAGGATGGGAGCGACTTTGGTCGGATCTTGTGCAAGAGGAGATAAGGCGAAGTACCAGGGACGGATCTTCATCAAAGAACTCTGATGAAGAGAATTGCGCTTTGGCTGCCAAAGCAAAGAAGGGGAAGAGCAAGAAAGCTTCTCAATCTGGTGCGAAAGGCAAGAAGCAGGAAATGTCCAAGGTGAAGTGCTTTCACTGTCACCAACACGGACATTACGCCACTAGTTGTCCATAGAAGAAGAAAAATAAGCAGGCTGCTGGATCTGCAGCTGGAGAAGCCTTAGCCTCGTAGTTTGAGCTAGATTTTTCACTGATCGCGTGCTTGGTCTCAAGTGTGATGGGTTCGGTGTGGTTTCTTGACAGTGGTGCATCTTTTCACATGATAGGAGATTGAGATTTGTTTACTGATCTGGATGAGAAAGATCTTGGAGTGCACATCAAGATGGGCGATGATGGTAGATACAGTGCAACCGGTATTGGTACAATTTCCTTTGAGAGGGAGTTTGGTAAGCCCGCCGTATTGAAGGGAGTGATTCATGTTCCAGGATTGAAGAAGAATATTATCTCCGTGGCGATGTTAGAAGACAAGGGATATGATGTTGTCTTTAGCGAGGGAAAGGCTTTCCTACGCAGTAAGGAAACTGGTGAGACCCGGAGGATAGGGGTTCGAGTTAAGAACCTTTATCAATTGCAAGTAGATGGTTGTGTAGCAATGGCATGCAAGGCAGAAGGAGTGGTGAGCTGGGATGATGGCGAGCTGTGGCACCAGAGATTGGGCCACCTTCACCATGGAGCTTTGAAGATACTGCAGCAGATTTCTACTGGGCTTCCTAAGGGCACTCTTGCACAGTCAGATCAGTGCAAGGGGTGTACCTTGGGAAAATTTATGAAAGCCACCTTTCACAAGAAGGATAGTCACGCCACGACGATCCTTGAGAGAATTCACACAGACGTGTGTGGACCTTTCTCAGTAGCTTCGACAGCAAAGCACAGGTATTATGTGATCTTTGTTGATGATTATTCTCGGAAGTGTTGGATCTTCTTCATGCGGAAGAAGAGCGAGACATACTCAAAGGATTCTGCAGCTGAGTTCAGGCCTTGGTTGAAGATCGGGGAAGCAGGTGAAGGCTCTTAGGAGCGACGATGGTGGTGAATTCATCTCTGGCGAATTCATGGAATTTTGCAGTGCAGAAGGAATTCGAAGAGAGCTCATAGCACCTCATAACCCACAACAGAATTGGGTTGCTGAGCGGAAGAACAGAACGATCGTGGGTGGTGCACGGGTGATGTTGCATGATTAGGGCCTTCCCATACACTTGTGGGCCGAGGCATGCAATACTGCAGTATATGTGCAGAACCGTTGTCCTCACAGGATACTTGGCATGAGTACACCCGAGGAGGCATTTTCTAGTAAGAAGCCTGATATTTCCCATTTGAGGATTTTTGGTTCACCTGTTTACATTCATGTGACTAAGGATGATAGGAAGATGCTGGAGCCGACTGCAGAGGTTGGGATATTTGTGGGGTACACTGATACGCCCCACAACTATCATGTGTATTTTCCAGACAGTCGCAAGATTGTTGTGTGATGGGATATCAAATTTCATGAGGAGAAAGCCATGAAGTGTTCGCTTGAGAGGGAGCCACACTTGCATGGAGATGAGGAGCTATTAGTTCCTAAGGATGAGCTTCAGGATGTGGATCAGCCACAAGAGGAGGTTCATGGAGTGGAAGAGACCACTCATGTAGCGCCAACCATCAGAAGGCGGAAAGCATATCTGAAGCTAGCGGCCCGCTCCCAGGAATGCGAAGAAAGGTTGTAGGAGCACCTACATCATAGCGCAAACGACGATCACCTAATTGGTATACTAGATACATGGCTCTTATGAGAAAGTGTATCGTGACAGAGCCATCCTCTTTCGAGGAAGTTGTGGAGGATCCCGCATGGGTAGATGCCATGGTGGAAGAGTATGATTCGATTGTCAAAAATAGTGCATGGGAGATTGTCCCAAGGCCGGAGGGGAAATCGGTGGTGGGTTCGAGATGGATCTACAAATTGAAGCAGGCAGCTGACGGGAGTGTGGAGCAGTAAAGGCAAGATTTGTTGCTCGAGGCTTTTCACAGATAGAGGGGATCGATTATGAGGATACCTTTGCACCTGTCGCAAGGTATTCTTCCATATGGACGATTCTCGCTCTCTCAGCGCAGATGGGGTGGCACATTCATCAGATGGATGTGAAGATTGTGTTCCTCAATGGGGTGATTGAGGAGGAGGTGTACATAGAGCAGCCCGAAGGTTTCGAGATCTTCAGCGGCAAGTCGCATGTGTGCGAGCCTCAAGAGAGCCTTGTATGGAGTTGAAACAAGCACCTGCGTGCTTAGAGTACACGGATAAACCGATTATTTCAGGACTTGGATTCTCCAGAGAGTGAGGTGGATCCGAACCTATACCAAATTGTGGTGGAGTGTAAGTTGTTGATCATTGTACTTTATGTAGATGATTTGATTTTGTGAGGTGATGAGCTGGTGATACACTCATGCAAAATTTGATCTTGCAAAAGGAGTTTGAGATGAAGGACTTGGGCCTCCTTCATTATTTCTGGGATTAAATTTGGCAATGCGGTGATGGAATATTTATTTGTTTCTCAAAGGAAAGTATGCCCAGGGAATCTGGAGAAGTGCAACATGCATGGCTTCAAGCCTGTTGATACTCCTCTTCTTGGTGGATGGAGGAAGGAGGATGCTACTTCGGCGGAGGTAGTGGATGCCACTGTTTATCGACAGTTGGTGGGGTTGCTTATGTATCTGTTCAATACACAACCCGACATATGCTATGCTGTTAACCAGCTTTCACAAGCTATGGTTAAGCCTACCAAGCTCTACTGGAAGGCAGGTAAGCATGTATTGAGATATCTCAGAGGCACATCGGGATATGGATCATGGGTGTTGAACAGGAGGATTAGTTGAGGCGGCATGGCTTCACGGATTGGTATCATCATATCAGAGATTGTGTTCAGCGGAGAATCATGATGCTTTCATATGTTCCCACGGAGGATCAGGATGCCGACATCCTGACGAAGGCGCTCACCAGGAGCAAGTTCGAATTCCACAGAGGCAGGATAGGGATTGCAGATAATCCATATCTTGCTGAGAGGGAGTGTTGAGATTGCAGCAAGATGATGGAGCTTAGTGAAATGAAGTCGCCTTCACTAAGTGGGCCCGCAGGCAAATTCTGGCGCAATATCTATTTTTAGACTATGTCTATTTTTAGACATATGGAGCATGTTCTATGAGTTGGGATGCTATTTGTGGATGGTTGGTCAAGTCGGGAAAAATAGATGGACTTATTTTTAGACATCTTGGCGAATCTATTTTTAGATTGCTAATCTAAAGAAATATATATGTCGAATATTATTAGCTCTTAATAATATTTGGACTATAAACATTATCTTATTCTCTTGGAGCACTTCGATTAGGTGCACAGATGTGTTTGTGGCTAGAATTTGACGAAGGAATTACGCTATTCCTAAGGGTTAAGTGGAGCTATTGCATGGATACTTCAGTTAGAACTCATGTGACAGAGTTTGGTGGAGTTGATTGAGGAGTTAATGGAGTTGTGTTCAGTTTAACTAATCTAAACGTAGTTGAACTAGTTGTATTTACTCTAAATGATTAATACAATAGTGAAAAGTGGTGTGAATTAATTATTAATTAATTCAATAATTATAAACTCATTAATCAACTAAATAATACATTAGTTAACTTCAGTGCATGGACAGTTTCAGTGGAGACGAGTGCAGAGATAGGTGAAAGAGCAGGTTAACTATTAGTTGTGACTATACTGTTGCATATTTGCAACAACCAATGATTGGAGAAGCCAATGAGGATTGCGCAGTACAAGCCAGGTGGTTCGGAATTATTTATGAGCCATTCTACAGCATTGATTACGCAATAGAGGCTGGCTATCAGGTGGCAGAGATTGGAGCATGTGTTTTGCTAAATCTAGCTTGATTAGTGTGTAGCAATTGGAGGTTGTACTGAGAGCTTGTGAGGAGCTTTGTACAATGATTGTTACATGATCTCTATGACATATAATATACATATATTTGGGGTTTTCAACTTTAAGATTTCCCATGAAATATTGTGTTCATATGTGTGATTATTTATGGTTTTAATGTGTGCATGCAATTGATTTTATTTCCGCATGTAATGATCAATGGTAGAAGAGATTATGTATTGTGCATGAAGATAAAATAGTGTGTGATCGGGAGAATCTCGGTGAATAATATATCAGTTATTCAAATTTTCTACACCATGTTAGCCTAGAGCCGCGTCAAGGGCCACATATTATGGGTCCCACCCGACTCTTTCCTTCACTTCCCAATTGAATTTTCCATTAACTGATGCAATATTTCCCATTTTGTGATGTGAATACCCAAAGATTTGTGTTGAAGTCTAAAATTATTTCCTTTTTGACTACCTTTTTCCATCTCCTTCACCTTTATTTCACCATTTTTGTAGTAGTCTCAACGTACTCAAGGTAAATTCAACTTATAGAAAGGTAATTATCATGCATGTTTAGAATCTATATTTATTTATGAATTATAATGAAAACACTTCTACAATAACAGAATTGTGAACATTTCGCAACTAATGATGAATTCTGTAGCCATATACATGATTAGATAGGTTGTAAGGAATCAGTAAAGAAACAAAGGATATCTAAAGATGACACATGATCAATATATGGAAGACCACCTATTGGCATGACCAAGTTGGCTATAAATATAAGGAGATCTAAGAGTCAAAATCAAAGTCAAACTCTAAGTATGACGGTGCAATGATCAATCAAAACTTGCAACGAGGGATCAAAATGACATCAAGAAAGTGTGTAGAAGACTTGTTCAACCATTAGGATATGGTTCGAGAATAATTTATTATGACTTTCTCTTTCAGTAGCAAGTCATAAGGAGATAGAGTTTTAATCTAAATCCATTTCATAGATATCATAATAGCTCATTTCGTATCGACATAAAACTCTTGAAGTTGTTTAATGAAAATTTGTATAAAGGTTGTAAAGCAAGACCCAATACACACTTTTATTATTGAGTTTACGGTGATTTATTTTCAAAACTTGTGATACTTTGTTATGAGTTAATACAATTCTCTATTCTCAATGCATGTTTAAGGAATTATTTGATCGATATTAGACATACGCTCACGAGAGATCCCCCTGTCGATTTGTAAGGTTATTTTGTTTTATTTGCATTTCTAGTCTGCTTATATCATGGTAATTTCTTTAAGAATTTTCTTAGTTTCATCACATAATATTTTGATCAATTGTTGTTTCGATTTCAGAGTACTCATAAAAGGAAAATACCTAAAAAATTTGATTCTTACATGCATTTTATTTCCAGCAATAAAAGTTTTCATTACTCAAGTTAATTTCTTAGATGATAAAAGAAGTATTCTTTAGAGTTGATTGCACACACAAGTAATCATTTTAGAGTTACAAGTTTTCCATTTGATATTTCTTCTGCAATTAGAAATTAAGTTCTTTTTATGCAATTTCCTTTTATGTAATTAGTGTAGAAATTCATTTTTTCAAATTAATGTAGAAGTTCCTTTTTGCAAAACAATGTTGTAGTGTTTTCAATTCTGCAAGTAGCACTAGAATATTTTTCTTGAAATTTAGTATTAGCATTTATTTTTATGCAAGTAGAAGCAAGTCTGGAATTATGAAATTAAGATAAATTTCAATTCTGCAAGCAATAGATTTCAATTCAGTTAAATAATTATATTTTGATGTAACTTTAAATTGAAATAACATGTGCATAATTATTATTTGATTTTTTTTCCATACTTAGAGTAATTCCATCTTTAGAATCAATCAATCCATAGAGAGAATCCTAGCATATATGGTGCACAAACGCTTCATAAGTACATGAATCTTGGTTGAAAATTAATAAATTAATTCAAGAAAAATTCAATTACTCAACAATGTGAATTCCCCGAGGGTTTTGTTTTGGGCGCAAGAGGTCTCCATTTTAAAACTTCGGGGATTGGGATTTAGGGTAGTGCTCACGAGCCCCGCTCTATGGACCCTCTACGCCAATGCCACTATTAGCACATAACTTATACCTTCTCTCGTGGCTCCATACTTATATGAAACAATAAATAGGTTGGGAATTTCAATGTGGAGCTATAAGGATATGGATTTAGTGTTGAAGTTTGCAACAAGAAACAATGAAATTGGCATCTAGAAGCAATGTGACAACACCTACACTAGTGTGGGACCATAGGTCATGTAATGATGGGTCCTAGTGATACATTAGTGTGCAATTCAATTTATTTAATAAATTGGATATGTGTCTAATTTAATTATCCCTGAATTAAATTGGATAATAAAATGTAATCTTATCTCATAATCACTTGTAATAGTTAACTGAGTATGATAAACTCAATTAGCTCATGAATTTCGAGTTGAGGGTGGTTGGTGAGGCATGCAGCGTGATTCTATTATTTTTAGAGTTCAATTTGCAGTTAAGTGCATGAGTTTAATGCATGATAAATCAGTTAACTCAGTTAACTGAGTTAAAGTCAGTTGAACTAGTTGTAACTGTTTGTTGCACTAGTGAGAGGTCAAGTGAATTAAATCAAATTTAATTCACATGCAGCGATATGTCAAGTGACTAATGATTTAATATTAATAGCTGCAAGCATGTCAGTTCCAGTGGAGATCCAGTCGAGACAAAGGTTAAAGGGAAGTTGACCATCAGTTGTATTATTATAAAACTGTCCAGATGCAGTTAAAACACCACAGGATTGTGCATGATACTAGCACAGTCAGAAAGGCTGAAATTCCTAAGGAATAGGGATTGCATTCCTCTTGAATTTCATGAGCAAGGAAGGCTGAAGACATGCTAAGAATTGGTTAAGTGTTGGCCCAATTTTGTCTAGATCAGTGTGAGACAATTAGCAGAGTGCAAGAGACTCTTGTGAGAAGAGTGCATTGTAATTGTTTCATGATTCCTTGGTTCATTATACAATATAGAAAGAGGGGAAAAATATCTATGTTGTGGATTGATTTGCTTCTTTCTTTTACTTGGTGTGATTGTGCAATCATATTTATTTTCCACAAAATTAATTTGTAGAAGGATTTAGTATCTTGCTTTAACAAATTGCATGATCATATTGAGTCCATGCGTGTATACATATTGTTTGTATAATTTCTACGATTTAAGACATTTGAGTTTGTTAAATAAAAGTTTATGGCTTAGCACATCCCATCCTCACAATGTCATATATATATATATATATATATATATATATATATATATATATATATATATATATATATATATATATATATATATATATATTGAGCTTTCCCCCTCTTGAGCTCCTTGTATATTGTATATGCGAGCCTTCGAAGAGAAATATCAGCGTTGGGAAACATTGATCTCTCATGAGCTTCATATATATATATATATATATGAGTGAATGCATGAATATGGGTTACAGTTTTGGTCCAAATGTGATGATGAAATGTCAAAATTCTACTATTTTATTGAATTGAAGCCCTCAAAATTCATTTAAGCATTGTAAATTTTGATTCAGAGTAAAAAGAAAATATTTTGAGAATTATGTTGTTGTCCTAATGATATTTTTTGTAAATTTTTTTAGTGTGGTATAATATGTCAAATTTTCATTAAATGAAATGCTTTTCCTTGCAATTTTTCACAAATCTTAAGATGTATGCACGTGTTCATGTAGCATAACTTAGTCTGAAGTGTGTAGTTTAAAAAAAATATATACATGAGCATGATATACAAGGAGAGAAATAAGTTTTTCATATTAAAAATTTATTTTTTATGCAAAAATAATTTTTTAATTATTTTTCAAAGTTTCCAAGTAATATTTTAGTTTCATTTTGCAGACACGAGTTCATTTGTTTTCTACTATTTAAATAAATTCAAGAACCAAGAGTACACTTTGAAAATTTTTACTTTTGTATATTTTATGTTATTGATTTTTTATTCATCCCCTTTGAAAGTGTCCAAAAAAGTTTCAAACATTATGTTTAAAAGAAATAAGATAAAAAATATCATATGAATTCAAAAATGTCAAACTCATATGCCATTGAATAGAGGATTCCTTCCCAAATCCAACATGATCAACTCTACCACTTAAGGAAAAATTATGCTTGGATATATATATATGTGTGTGTGTGTGTGTGTGTGTGTGTGTAAAGAATACTATATCTCTTAAGCTTACAACTACATACCAGGTTTTTTACAAAAATCATTTTAATTCAAGGACTTAATAAACTACAGATATTACACTTTTGTTGTATTCGACAATTAAACTAAATTCAGGCTCAATAAATAACCACAAGAATTAAACTATTCTGCAATTTTTTTATACGAAATGAATCTTTCCTTATTAACACCACAAATAATAACTCTCCTTAATATTAACACATGTAATAAAAATTTCCCAAACATATTACAGGAAATTGGCATTCCACAATAATCCCACCGAAACTATCATTCCTCATCATTTCCTACTGGAAATAAACCTTTTCTCATAAAATCACCAAGAAACAGTATTCCTTATCTTTCACACAAGAAACAAATGTTCCTCATTATTAACATAGGAATTTAATCAACATGATAGACATTCATAAGATATTTATATAAAGTCACATACACAAAGGGTCAAACAAACACTTATATTATAAGGATAGGAAGCCTGGTAACTGAGATTGGGACTTCAACTCTCCACCCAACCTTAGGTTGGATTGCACTATAATATTTATTTCATCCAAACACCCCCGAGCCAGATTTTATTGCTTGAGAACGAGTGCTCAAGGGATTACTCACACAATTAGCACCAATGGGAGGCCATATACCAACATGTCTCCACCCAACAACCACTTTCTTCTGGGAATTCTTGAGATCAACCTCCTATGAATTATACCTTCTCCAGAGAAATACCACACTATACTTGGTATTCTTCCTAATAATTAATCCTTATGTTGTGTTCCCCACACAACGCTGCTCTCTAGATCCTCTAGAAGGTGTCACTCCTATTGTCAACGCGCCCTAGTCTAAGCTCGTATAAATTCATTTTCCCTATTTTTAGCTTAAGCCTTTTTGAGTTCTATGCTTCCCCTATCAATGCATTCAGAAAATATCTATGAGCGAAAGTACCCTATGAAATTATTGAATCTCTTTATCTAACCCCTCTATCATTCCATTGTGGTTAGGGTGGTTGTGGGCATGTTGTTCTGCCAGCGATGCCCACTCTCCTAATTAATTCCTATTCCTTTTCCTTATGGTATTTCCCAAAGAGGGTATGACTCTCGTCCTTTTTTCCCTCCTTCCTTAATGTGGAGTAAACCCAGTTATGCACTCCATTCAACTTCCCATAACTGGAATTAATAACCACTTCCTCTAACTTCCCATAAATTATCCTTCCCCAAGCTCTGAAATGCGTGTCCCATCTCTCATCCATTTTAATTATAAAAAAATGGTTACAATACTTACACTAGTGGAATTAGATAGGGCTTGTCACATTCTTCTTCCCTAGGAATTTTATATTACTATTTTAGAAAAAGTTAGAAAATAAAATGTTTCTAACTTTCTATCTAGCCCGAATAATGAGGAGAAACCTTTTTTAGTAGAAGATGTATTTCCTAATGAACATCTATTTTCATTATCTACTAATACACCTTGGTATGAAAATATTGATAATCATCTGGATACAGGAAATATTTCGCAAATTTTTTCACTAATAGAGCGTCAGAAAGTTGTTTGACACAATGCTATGTATTCCTGGGTTCAAGGGTACTTATTCTGCATCGAGCCAGATCTTGTGATCCGATGTTGTATGCGGGAAGATGAGATATGTGAAATTATTAAGGCATGTAATGACAAGCCATGTGGGGTACACTTTTCAGATAAAATAATTGCAAATAAGGTTCTATGAGTAAGATACTATTCGCTCACCATTTTTAGGATGTCAAGAAGTATGTCCACAATTGCGATAAATGTCAACAGATGAGAAATCCTGTATAAATAGATGAAATTCCACTACAACCACAGGTCATGATAGAGCCTTTAGAGAAATGGGTCCTTGATTTTATAGATCCCATCAACCCGCCATCAATATAAAAGACATATATCTTGGTATGCATAGAATATGTAACCAAGTGGGTTAAAGAAAAGGCCTTATCGAATGCAACAAAATAAGTAGTGGTTGATTTTCTGTATGAATAATATTTTAAATTATGGCATTCCACGAGAGATCATTATAAATCAAGGGACACAATTCACCTCTTGACTTATTAAGTCCATTACTAAATATGTTACGATTAAGAACTAGATGTCCACTCCATATCATCCACAACTAAATGGACAGGTGGAGGTCATTAATAAGGTGTTAGAATCCATTCTAATAAATATAGTCCAACAAAATCATAAGGATTGGGCCAAGAAATTACTAAAGGCACTTTGGGCCTACTGAATCACCAGTACACATGGCTCAACCCTATGAGCTTGTGTATGTGAAGCATGTGGTAATTGTAACTAAATTCAAAGTCAAGACTTTGAAGACCACACTTCAGGTTTTTAGGGATATCATGGAAGAAAAACAACATCGACTGGATCAACTTAATGAGCTTGATGAACTCTGCCAATATCCCCTTCAACAAAAAATCATTGTTCAATAGAAATGGGAAAAATGGTATGACGAGTTCATCAAAGAAAAAATGTTTAAAGAAGGAGACTGGCTATTTTTTTCGATTCAAGATATAAGGAATTCAAGAATAAATTCTACACTCGTTGCCTTGGGCCATACAAAGTTGACACAGTGTATGATAATGGTTTCATTAAATTGCACACCATTAATGATCATGGGACTCCAATGATGGCTAATGGACAACAATTAAGGATGTCTCAAAAGCCTCAATCAAAAGAGAAATTCATCCAAGCTCTTGTAAAACAAGCTAATATGCAGATTATAGATATGGTGGTTTTTCCACTCGATTCTTGATCCCTTTGATCCTTCTTTGTTTGTAATTGAAGAAAAAAAGAGAGAAAAAAAGAAAATACATGATAGTGAAATCCTAGTTTTGGGTGCTTTCAGTGCTTAGTGATTGGAAAACCAATTTTATGGCCAAGTCAATAGGAATAAATATTATATTTCCCAACGTGAAAACATTATTAAAAGGCATAGTTGGACAAAATTATGCCAGAAAACTAGGTAACAAGTTGATATGGTTTGAAAAGAACAAAAAAATAAAAGAAAAAAAGAAGAGAATATATATATATATTTATTTATTTATTTATTTATATATACACACACACACACTAGATATTTCAGTCAAACACAGTGATGTCACATCTCTTCCTACAATTCAGATGCTTTATTTCACAATCTGTTTATTTATTTTATTTAGGAAATATTTTAAAGAAGCTTAATGAGTAACAATATGTATGCAGAATCATCTTTGTGCAGAATCATCTTTGTCATTCCATTTATTCTTTGAAACCTTCTCCCTTTTTTATATCCTATCATTTTACTTCATTTGGTCCTCATAAGATAAAGGAAAATTTTCATTATAAAGTTTACTTATCCTACCCCTATTCCTATTTATTGTTTACTCTAACCTAAGGACTAAACTTTATATTAAAAAGAGGGGGAGAATTAATTCAATCCATATCCAAATTTTTACCCGACCCCATACTATTGAACCACATATTCCATAATTTGCGCTTGTGTATAAGGGTGGTGTGTTTTATTTCCCTATGGGATGAAACATTACTTTTCATATGGAATAATATGTTACAACCCAACCTCCTAAAACCTTTCCTGCTTCCAACTCACAAGTGACTCATCAGACCTTGAGTTGACTTGACATGTCAAGTTGATACCACACTGTGTATAATCATAAGTTGGATTGGGTCAGGAGGGCACATGTCACTTGTTATTTAGCTGCATCAACACCTAATCAACAACATTGTGGCATATGATCATGTGTAATAATGGTAATAGTCTGCCACCTTACGATAAAAAGATACAACCAATCATTTGATAACTTGAGGAAGCATTTCCATCAATCTTATTTGATTACTTTCAAATGATTATCCGCTGAAGGTTAGAGTTACAGAGGTTGAGGTTGAGTTACAGGGATAGTCATGGGAGGATAAATAAATCAAATGGAACCATAGAATATAGGTGTTATACAGATAAAACCAAAGGTTTTGGACATCTTTGTAAAATTTGCATGGGTTGAGTTTCTTGGCTAGTTTCAAGGACATGATACAACCATAGCCCTAGATTTAACACATATATTAATTGAGGCTCGAGCTCTTTTGCAATAACTCAATAATGGTGAACAAGGTAACGATTGTTGTTATCACTAAGCTCTCATGAAATGGAGAGGCATGGTCAAAGAATTTTAAAATTCATAGTGAACGTTGGTTTCCTTTCTTGAAAAATCCATCTCCACTACCAGACCCATGGAAGGGTATTCAACATGAAGTCATTCTCCCCCCTATGGCAAGATGTTGGGTTCATGGTCCAAAACTTTGTAACTTGCAAAGATAGGTACAATATGGTATACCATTACCATGTAAATATGGCATCATGCATTTAACAAGGCATAAACATCTCAATATGCCATACTATTTGCTAAAATGTTTAACAAAGATAGTGTCATTAGTAAGATTAAAAAGGAAAACCCCTGAACTAGGTCTGTTCCATCAAGGGTTAATAAAGATGTTGATTGATGCAAAACTGTATTGGTTAGATATACCCTAGGATGTTTTTGTTCGGGGAATTCAAAGAAAACCTAAGGGGATGGTTTTTCCACATAGAAGACAAATAAATTATGAGGCCCCTTCTTCATCAGGATGATGAAATTCAACTAGGTGCTCAAAAACCTTGCAGACCCGGAAAGATAAATGACCTACACATAGCTCTGAGAGCTCGGGTTCTATTGAAGAATTAGTACCACTAGATGATGTAGGTTCTAGTATGCCAAAGTTTCAATAGAGGGACTTGGAAATTTCATAAATGATGAGCATATTGAAACTATGGATCCATCACAAGCAGAAGATGCTATAAAAAATATTGTTGAAGATCCACCACCAACTTTCACGATCAAGACCAATAGTGTTAAGCTTAGGAAGACCAATCAGAGTAACGGTAAGGCCCTAGCTCCAAAATTATTTTAATTTTGTAGCCCAAGTTATCAGACTCTCCTTAAGGAAAAATAAGGTTAATTTTAGGGAATGAGAAACTCAAAGCTGAACTACGTCAAAATAAGCCTAAACTTGACAACTTAGGTTACTTTCTTGATGCCATTTAGTTCTAAATCTAAGGCCAAAACATTCTAAGAAGGATGTATAACATAATATCAGCAAATAATAAACATGATCTTAGATGATATACTTACAAATATTTACGCCTTCCTAAAGTTGAAGCTAGATATGGCTCAGTGGCAGACTAAAAATGTCTTTTTTAACTTGGGTATTATCAGCAAAGAGAGTCATTAAAAAGTCATAGAAAAAATGAAGCAAAGGTGGTTGTCTATGTACTCAACACAGGAAGAGAAATAGAAAACTCATATTTCTAAATGGAATGATCTTTACCAAAGAGAAAAAAGGATTATAAAGACATCTTAAGAAATTGGTATGGAATCCTCCACTTGTCAGGTACTCTCCAGAGTATACCCCATCTACCTACATGACTTATGGACTTCCTTTTGACTTAGGTAGCTTAGGGATTACCAACCCTATGAGATTAATCAACCACAAAACTTTATTTAAGTATATCAAAACTCATATACAACATATATAAATTTACTATGTGAACTGTATTTGTTTGTCTTACAAGACAAATCCCAATAGAATCCTAACAACTTTGTCAGGGATCTCTAGTTAAGAGTATTTATGTATTATATCACTAATTTTGTAAAATGGAAGAAGGCCATTGATTTTTATTCTCATATAAATATTGAATCCAGGTTGATGGTTCAGGATGAATACCCACTTACTAGACTTATTGTTAATGATTTATCGAGACTGAGAGAGAATCCCATTGACTTGTCCACTATTCGACATAATAAATGCTATATTGCCATGAATTATCATGAATTAGCCATGAATTATTATTTGTAAGCTCTTTTAGTGGCACATGACATTTGGTAAGGGATGCCACCATTTTTGCATGATAGACATTCCATGGGGCATCCCTACCTTGGCCTTGCCCTTAAATGGGAAATTTTATACACTTACTCTTTGCTTAAGCATGGATCACATTGGGTAGTACTCTACTTTCACTACCCCTATTTTGGTGCCCTACAATATTCTACATAGCTCTCGTTTAATGGGATGATGAGGAAGAGAGATCCAATAAGATGGATATGGATAAGCCATTGGGATATTATAATATAGGGTAATTTTATCACCCCACTTATAATTGGGGTGACCTACATGTTGGTTTTATTGATCTAGAATAGGTTGCATGAGGACATGCAACCGAATCGGTGAGGGGGAGATTCTGAGTCACAGATTTGGTGCACTTTTTGTTTGCTAAACCATACCTTTTCTTGATTTATCCATATTTTTCAAATCTCTGATCATTATGTTCATCTTTTACAGCTCATATGTTCACAAGAATATATACACACTTGATTAAGTTATTTATTTATTTGCTTTGGTTAGAATTAAATATCATTAAAAATGTATTAAGATGCAGATGTTATATAATAAATGGTGGACTGATCACAATATTGAAAGATTCTCTTGTGTTCATAGGTTGGCTTAATAACCATATATATTTTGGTGAAACATCAAGGAAGTGATCCTAATCACAATTCTAAAGACCCTATCATTTCAATAGAGAGTCGAAGACCTTTGCTAGAGGTCGATGAATTTAAAAGGGCTTATTATTTTAATCGACATCAGAGCTTTTTATGAATATCAAATGACCTTTTTGCAACCAAACATTAAAAAGGATCTCACCTATTTTTCACCCACGAGGATTGTTGTAGCCTAATTTGACTCAGCTAAAATTCAAGAGAGGTTATGAGCAGTTCAAGGTTATTGAGGAACAATTGTTAAAATTTCAAAAAGATCTGTATATGCTCGAAAGAATAACCACAAGCTCAACGAGGATTCATCATCACAAGTGCACCAGAACCAAAATCAAGGAAGCAGCAGCATTGGAGGTGTAATCTAAGCCAGAGGAACAACAGAGAGAAAAGCGTGCAGGAGGGCTCAAGTCAGGCTTATTCATGTGCAGAATAGTTCAAGAGCCGGACCGATGGGCACATTCAGAACATTGCACGCCGGACAAGGTTGAGTCAGGCTCGTGCACAAGCTCAGGATAGATCATCACTCTTAAAGATTGAATAAATCCCATGAAGGATAGCAGAGTTGCAGAGCGATGACGGTAGAAAGCTGAGAAATCGACTAAGATAGAAACACTTAGAATATTTCCAAAGGAGGCAATCAGACGGTGAGGATCAAATCACAGATCTAAAGGGGAAGAGACCGACATCAGAGATTAAAATTACAAACTGCAAATCGCAAGTTTCAAAGAATAAGTGCAGAGGTAAATGTTGAATTCGCCGAAGTGCGATATGTGATGTGGTGGGGCCCGATCGCAAGTCACAAATCATGAGTTTTAACGAATAAGTGCAGAGGTAAGAGTTAAGTTCACTGAAGTGCGATGTGCAATGCCCGGTGGGAACTGACCACCTAGCGCACATCGCTAGTTTTAACAGTTAAGGGCCAAGGTTAAATGTCATACCTGCCGAAGTGCGACATGCGATGCAGTGGGGCCCGATCGCAAAATCGCAAGTCGCGAATTTTAAAGGATAACCACGAGAGATAATTGCTAAAGTCTCTGAAGTGCAATGTACGATGCTCGGTGGGACCCGACCGCATAGCGCGCATCACAAGACTTAGAAGACACGTGTCAAAGACAAGCTAAAAGCAGTGAAATGCGATGTGCAGGTGGATGCGACGTGATTTCAAAGGTGAATTCCAAAGGTTTTCAGATCCGGAAGTAAGCCATTTTCGCGTGTTATACCGTGTCAAAGAAAGAAAAGAGTATTATAATGTGAAACTGGTGAAACGCCTTGGTAATGGAGGAAAGTTTGAACGCGGGCAGAGAGACTTGGGTAAGTGACCCGACGCAGAGCAAAGAGGAAGAAAAGACTAAACACAGTAGGCACGCACATAAGAGGCAGAGTTGGGTAGCAAGCGACATGATGACAACGTTCGAAATGAAAAAGCATGGGCAGAGTCGGGTGGAGATGTGTTTATGCATATTGTTAGGACATCACAACCGAAACGCACAGAAGTATAGGCAGAGTCAGGCAGAAGAGCACATAGTGGCACTGTTGGAAGCACGACAGCTGGGGCAAGTTGGGCACAGGGGCGTAGTTACGGAACTGTGCAGCTATCGCATCATAACGAGAAATGACTCCTTAGCACTTCGAAGGGACACATCACCAACAAATCAGACTCAGCGACAATTATATTCCAAGTGTATTTTTCTTTCTTTGTTAAGATCGCAACTACAATGATATCCTTGATTGCAATGTAATAATTAGTTTAATAGTTTAGGCAGTATAGGAGTTCCAAGAAGCTCGAGTAGTTACGAAATACTTTTGTTTGTATTTAAGCAAGAGATAAAGACAAAAAATGGGGGGGGGGGAGTGTGTTACCTCTTAGGGACTACATTTTGTACTTCCTTTTCTGAATGGAAAATGAAAGTAGCAGCAAATTTCCTGCAACTGTTGATGGTGATTCGTATTTCTTGTGCCATTTTGTGTCCCTTCATCTTTTAATGTAGTGAAGTAATGTAGCAGTCGGTCTCGTAATTGCATCTGTGAGTAAGAGTTAAATAACCTTAATTTGCGCTCCTTCACTCCAACTTTTCTCTCTTCACCAATTCTCTATGAAACTTTAAAGTGGTAGATTCTGCTCCTCAATATATAATTTTGAGTTTATCCTCCCTTCGCAAAATCCTAATGAAACTTTAAAGTAATAGATTATGTTTTTACATCATATTATTTCAAATTTTCCTCTCTCCTCGTGAATTTACTCTAAAACTTTAAAGTGGTAGATTCTGCTCCTCAACATATCCTTATGAGTTTGCCTTGCAGTTCTTCTTTCCATTCAAATATCAGCAGTGAATGGCAATGTGAAATATTTTATTATTCCAGATCATTAAGGGTCTTAGAAAAATAGTTCCCAGAGGGAGAACAAAGACCTCACGATAAAATCATTTATGTGACACACTTTTAAAATGTTCTTAAGCACTGATTCCTTTCACAACCGAGGGGTTGTCTCTTAAGATACAATGTTTTTTGGCACCGTTTCTAGGGAAAAAGGCACGAAGCTATTTTTCCCTGGGTATTGAAATCTATTCTTGATGATGAACAAGATTTAGATACAAATTTGATTGTGTATTATTCACCTAGCGACTCCACTGATGAAGGTTTCATTAGATGAGGAATTCTACGGGCAAGGAAATGGGAAAGCACTGTGGAAGTACAGGTATCAGAGTTTGAATCTTTTAAAGGAAGACTTATTTTTCATTATTAGTTTGATGGTCTATTTTCCCTTAAATATCAAGAAGATTTTTCCTGCTTTATATCCTCAGAAGATTATAAGGCACAAGTCTTTATTGGAGAAACAAGATTTTTGCTCCGATTGTATTATTGATCTTGATGCAACCTTATATGAGAGGATAGATGAATCTTGCATTAAAATTCCTAAAGATTTTTGTGAAGAGTTGGCATTATACGAAGAACATTAGTGTTATGAGGAACAAACCTTAGATTTCTCTTCCTGACCTAAATGTCTATTTGCAAAAAACAACAATCGATCTTCTCACATACAACCCCAAATTGAGGAGTCAAATAGTGAAGGAAGTTGCCCCGATCAAAGAAGTCTACATCAGCGGGATGTTCAAGAAAAGGAGGCAGCCAAAAATTTGTCTCATCGGTTCTATGATCTAGTGACTGACTATGTGACAACTTTCTTTTGTCAGCAACAAGCATTTATGCAAGGGTATGTGCAAAGCTCTGTATCTGGAAAATTTTCATTGTACATCCTTGTTTTGATTTTCAAATTTCCAAAGTACGGGGGCATTCATGCAGATGTTGGATTGGTGCCATTGGAAGGCTGGCTTCACCTGATAGAGTTCGGGCATGAATGCATATGTAGGAGTTGTGCATAAATAAGCTCAGAAGTTGAGAATATTTAGTTGTAGTATTTTCATTTCGGTATTTTCAGTTTAAGAATAAAGGAAGAAGTCCAAAGTGTAGCATGTTTCAAGATAATTTCATACTTGATCAAATCACATTTTGGATTGAATCCATGCCCAATGAAGGCTATTGTTCTACAAGTGTTATTTGACTCCATGCCCAATAAAGGTCATTGATCTACAAGTTCTATTTGAATCCATGCCCAATAAATGTTATTCATCTACAAGTTCTCGGCACTTTGTTACCAAAGTGCTATCCCCAATTGGAGCCAGATGTTGTAACCTAATTTGACTCAGGTAAAATTCAAGAGAGGTTCTAAGAAGTTCAAGGTTATTGAGGAACAATTGTTAAAATTTCAAAAAGACCTGTAATATGCTTAAAAGGATAACCCACAAGCTCAATGAGAATTCGTCATCACAGGTGCACTAGAACCAAAATCAAGGAAGCAACAGCATTGGAGGTGGAATCTAAGCCAGAGGAGAAGCAGAGAGAAAAGCGTGCAGGAGGGCTCAAGTCGGGCTTAGTCTTGTGCATAATAGTTCAAGATCTGGACCGATGGGCAAGTTCAGAACATTACACACTGGAAAAGGTCGAGTTAGCCTCATGCACAAGCTTAGGAGAGATCAACACTCTTAAAGATTGAATAAAGCCCAGGAAGGATTGCAGAGTTGCAGAGCGGTGACGGTAGAAAACTAAGAAATCGACTAAGACATAAACACTTAGAAGATTTCCAAAGGAGGAAATCGGACGGCAAGGATCGAGCCACAGATCTGAAGGGGAAGCGACCGACGGCGGAGATTAAAATCGCAAACCGCAAATTGTAAGTTTCAAAGAATAAGTGCGAAGGTAAATGTTAAATTCGCCGAAGTGCAATATGCAATGTGGTGGGGCTCAATCGCAAGTTGCAAATCACAAGTTTTAATGAATAAGTGCAAAGGTAAGATTTAAGTTCGCCGAAGTGCGATGTGCGATGCCCGGTGGGACCCAACCGCCTAGCGCACATCGCTAGTTTTAACAGTTAAGGGCCAAGGTTAAATGTCATACTCGTCGAAGTGAAATGTGCCATTAGGGGAATTTTGAGGTCTAAAATGGGCCTCCTAAGAAAAATTTACAACAAAAATAAAATTTATAAGAATCAATAGGATTCAAGATGATGATGTCAACCTTGGGGGATGATTCACCATTTTTGGAGTAAAAAAGTAAAAATATAATAAAATAATAAAATAACAAAACTACTTTTTCAACTTGTATTTTCAACTTATCTCCCTGAGGGTTTACTCAAATTTCGACTGGGGGTAATCGTTGGATGCAAAAACTAATTCCTCATCCAAGGAGTACCCATGTTGCATACTTTCGATGGACCCAGCGACACAAAAAATCAGAAATACATGAAAAACGTGTTTGCATGTATTTCTCATTTTTCATGTAGCAGGGTCCATCAAAATTATGCAACATGGGTACTCCTTGGATGATAAATCAAAATTTTCATCCAGCGAGTGTTTCCGCTCGAAATTTGAGTAAACCAATAAGGAGATAAGTTGAAAATACTAGTTGAAAAATTAGTTTTTCCTTTTTTTCCCTCTAAAATTTGATGATGTAATCAAATATTATTTTATTATTTCCACTATTGCTTTATAATTTACTTAGGAGGCCCATTTAGTCCTCAAAATTCCCCTAATGGATGCGGTGGGGCCCAATCGCAAAATCGCAAGTCGCGAATTTTAAAGGATAACTGCGGGAGATAATTGCTAAAGTCTCTGAAGTACGATGTGCGATGCCCGGTGCGACCCAAATGCATAGCGCACATTGCAAGACTTAGAAGATAAGTGTCAAAGACAAGCTAAAAGTGGCGAAATGCGATGTGCAGGTGGATGCGATGCAGTTTCAAAGGTGAATTCCAAAGGTTTTCAGATCCAGAAGTAAGTCATTTCGTGTGTTAAACCGTGTCGGAGGAAGAAAAGAGCATTATAACGTGAAACCAGTGAAACTCCTTGGTAGTGGAGGAAAGTATGAATGCGAGTAGAGAGACTCGAGTAAGTGACCCGACACAAAGCAAAGAGGAAGAGAAGACTAAACATAGCAGGCACGCGCAAAAGAGGCAGAGTTGGGTAGCAGGCGACATGATGACAACGTTCGAAACACAAAAGCATGGACATAGTCAGGTGGAGATTCATTTATGCAAACTGTTAGGACATCACAGCCGAAACACATAGAAGTATAAGCATAATCAAGCAGAAGAGAATATAGTGGCATTGTTGAAAGCACGATAGTTGGGGCAAGTTGGGCACAGGGATGTAGTTGCAGAACTGTACAGCTATCGCATCATAATGAGAAATGACACCTTAGCACTTTGGAGGGACACATAAGCAACAAATCAGACTCAACTACAATTATATTCTAAGTGTATTCTGCTTTCTTTGTTAAGATCGAAGCTACAATGATGTCCTCAATTGCAATGTAATAATTAGTTTAATAGTTTAGGCAGTGTAGGAGTTCCAAGAAGCTCGAGCAGTTACAAACTGATTTTGTTTGTATTTAAGCAAGAGAGAAAGACAAAAAAAGGGGGGGGAGTGCGGTACCTCTTGGGGACTACATTTTGTACGTCCTTTTCTAACTTGCAAATGAAATTAGCAGCAAGTTTCCTGCAACTGTTGATGGTGATTCATATTCCTTGTCCTATTTTGTGTCCCTTCTTCTTTGAATGTAGTGAAGTAATGTAGCAGTCGGTCTCTTAATTGCATCTGTGAATAAGAGTTAAATAACCTTAATTTGCACTCCTTCACTCCAACTTTTCTCTCTTCACCAATTCTCTCTGAAACTTTAAAGTGGTAGATTATGCTCCTCAGCATATCATTTTGAGTTTCTCCTCCCTTCGCAAACTCCTGATGAAAATTTAAAGTAATAGATTCTGTGTTTACAACATATTATTTCGAAGTTTCCTTTCTCCTCATGAATTTCCTCTGAAACTTTAAAGTGGTATATTCTGCTCCTCAGCATATCCTTATGAGTTTCCCCTGCAATTCCTCTTTCCATTCAGATTTTAGAAGTGAATGGCATTGTGAAATATTTTATTATTCCAGATCATTAAGGGTCTTAGAAAATTAGTTCCCAGAGGGATCGAACAAAGACCTCATGATAAAATCATTTCTGTGGTACACTTTTAAAATGTTCTTAAGCATTGATTCCTTTCACAACTGAGGGATTTTCTCTTAAGATACAACAAGGATCATTATCACAGAGACAACTAGACGGGCCAGGGATGTGCATTGACACAAGGTATGACGTACTAGTGGTCCAAATTGCAAGAACAAATATCCATTTTAATAATGTGGGCTATCATAAAATTGTTAGGTAGTTTCTCCTTTGTGCATGTCATATTTATTCAGCTCCAAGTAGCCCATGGCATCGATAAAATCCATACCTGCAATTGCATCAGTATGAATCAAAATGTCTACATTGGATCAACTCATAAGGTGTGAAACCATAGATAGATTTCATATTCATCATGCCACTAAAATACATTGCTGTCTATTGTTTATTATTAGCATACCATTATTTCTATCTATGTTTGGTCGGCCAAATGGATTTATATTTTTATTTCCTTACTAAGTTAAGACTACTAATACACACACACACACAAGCGCCATGTAGCGCTTATGGGGACTCTGTAATGATTTATCTATTTTGATATATAATAGAGACTATAAGTTGTGAGTGTAAGTTTCATGAAATTTGTGATTAGGTTTCGATGTGTCGTCATAGATGAATCTAGAAGTTTAATTCAAATCTCACGACGAACGTTTAGAAGCATTGAAGCACATGTCGACCTTGAGAAGGGGCCCACTCAAGATGTGATTTCTATTCTATTTGTAAATAGATTTAGATTGTTGTTTTTTTATTTTCAATTATTTGAATATATTTTATGCTCAATTTATTTTCTATTCAGTTTTATATCTAAGTGTTTGTGTGATTTCATGATTTTTCTTAAGTTCATATATTAGTGGTTGGGGGGATATGCTAGCCTTCTTTACCAACGTATGTTGCATAGTTGTTTGAGTTCATGTCCACTTGTTGACACTGAGCTAGTCACCCTTAGAAGACAATTGGGTGCTTGAGGTGCCATATAACCATGTAGTGATCTACCCTTAAGAAAATTCTTCCATTCGATTCTAAATCCCTATGATTTTCCTTATTTAGGTCATCAAAACAATGTGAGGGACTTGCCTCTTGTGTATATTGCACAAAGTGACTCATAAGTATACCAACCTTAGTTTGATAAATTAAATGTATTGTGTAGCCTAAACCCTCAATAAAATAAGAAACATATAAATACATTATCATTTTCCATGGGATTCACTAATTATTTTGGTTAAGGTTTGGATAGGGTTCTATGAAGGTTCTATTTCTAGTCTATTGTTCTGGTTGTCTTTAATATTCAATGCAACGAGGGTGATTACTGAGTCTAGTCTTTGTGTAACTCTCTCTTTTCTCGCGAGTTGTGGAGGATCTCATTTAGCTCTACACTTAGATCAACATTTCAACTTGACAGTGGTGGTTGTGCATATTTTCATGGCTCATGATGGGAACGATAGTTATTGTGGTTATGTTATGAGAACCATGCCTCAGGAACTATATGATATAATGGAGAACAATAAACACCTTTAAACCATAACTCAATGAATGGAGGATGAATTGGATTAACAGGGGGTGATAACCCTAAATGGTTAATTTAGTATTTTTCCATGTGAAGCAAATTTTGTTTTTTATAGGATGAGTTGTGGCATATGTATTATAAATAGAACAACATGGAATGTTGTATAGCCACTTTGGAAAAACTATCTCAACTTTTGAAAATGCTTGAGCATATATTGTCTCATTAGATTATACATGCCACTACTATTGATATGTTTTTGTATGATGTACTCGATTAAATTTTCTACTAAAAAAATTAATATAAATTCATATTCTCAATTTCTAATAAAAAAATATTCACAAGTCATGTTAAAACATTAATAATAAACTAAAAATTAAATTTTAAAATATTAGAACATTGATAATAAAGTGATAACATGTATACTCATTTTCTCTATAGAATATGTCACAAGGGAAGACCAATGATTCCTGACTTTGCATAATAAAAATGACAGAAAATAATAATTCATTTTGAACCAAGTTCCCACATTATGATGTGATAATGTTTTGATGGTAATGTAGTCAAAAGTTCAAATATTTACGTTATACAAAATAACCTACAAAAAAATAACTTGCTTGGATTGATTTGTGATATTTTCATTGATAGAGTTGCCCATGTTTTCATTTGAATAGATTCCTGAATTATTTTCCTCGAAAGTAGGGGACTAACAAAATAAATGGCGAAATTTTGAATTCAACAAAGAGTTTGTGTGTCATTTTAATGAGGATTGGTTGATTTTATAAATTGAATGAGTGACCATATGTGAATGGAATATTTTGAAAATTGAATGAATAATAATGTTTATGTGAATTGTAGATTTTGGAAAGTTTCCAAGGCGAGTTTTATGAACAAATTTGCGTTGTTGCAACGAGTTCCCCTCTTTACCCTATTGTTGTTGAATTATTCATGGAAGATTTTGAAACCAAGGCCTTAGCCTCAACTCAATTTCAACCTAAAAAATGGAAGAGGTTTATGGAAGACACTTGTGTCAACTAGCCCCATGGTCATGAGAAGTTAGATTTGTTTATGTGCCACCTAAATTCCCAGTCGGATTCCATCAAGTTTACAATGGAAGTGGAAGTAGATGGTTGCCTTCCTTTCCTTGATATCCTCCTCTCTAGGAGGGATGATGTTTCCATATCTCACCAAGTGTTTTGTGAGAAAAATCACACGGAACAATATCTTCATGTTGGTTCCCATCATTTTCCTGCCTAGAAATTTGGTGTTCTTTACACTCTTGGTACTCGGGCTCTGAGAATCTCTGATGAAAACCACCCGGAGTCAGAGAAATCCCATCTTATTGACGTCTTTAAAAATAATGGGTATAGAAGGGCCCTAGGCCTTAAAGCCTTTCAAAAATCCTATAAAAGGTTAAGTGGAAAAAATGCTCATGTGGACCCTATCTCTAAGGTTAACCTCCCATTCATCTAAGGAACCATAAACAAATTTCCCATGTCCTTATAAGGAATAATGTCTCCTCCTTGTTCAAACCTCTTTGTACCATTAGAAACTCTCTTGATTATGTTAAGGACCATGTCGACCCGAAGGACAAGAAAGTTGTTTACCTAGTTCCTTGTTCTTGTGGTATTCCCTATATTGGAGAAACTGGTCGATCCATTAAGCAAAGAATCCAAGAACATGCTGCAGACATTAGGCACAATCGTTCCCGCACTTCGGCTCTAGCTGAACATGTGGAAAAATCTTGTCACCATGTCTGTATTGAGGACTCGAGGGTCATTTCTAAGGTTGATCATTTCACCATAGGAAACTTAGAGAAGCTATTGAGACTGAGAGACACACTATGAATCTCAACAGAGATAATGGTTGGAAATTGAGCAAGAGTTGGACTCGCAAGAGTTGGCCTCCAGCTCTCTCGATGTGATTCCCTCCCATCTCACTTGGATTCTTATTGCTTTTTGGCTCTTAATTTTCTTTCGGTTTATTTTTTCCATTATAGTTTTCTATTTCTTATTTTAGTCCTTATTTTTAGTATTAATATTATCCCCTAGCTTTTTATTGTTTTATTTTAATTTTTATCATATTATTTTGATCCCTCTTACCCTTATAATTTTTACTTTATTATTCATTTTTCAAATAACCAATATTTTAATATTCTTATACTTTAATTATATGTTATTGATTAAAAATAAAAATAAAAAATGGAATAATCTTTAATATTAATTTATGAAATTAAATTAATTTGATTTTTAATAACTAAATAACTAATTACCTAATTCTCTAAGGCTATCTACCCCAAATGATGCATCCATACTATTTATTCATGAATATCAGTAAACTTCTTCACCTTGTCCTGATGATAAACCACATTAGTTGGTTCCGAAGGTTGATCAAATCTTAATGATGTGATTATTAGGAAAGACATTTATCACAAAAATCTTAGATCTAATATATGAATTGTAGATTTTAGAAATGTTTATATATATACATGAAATATATTTTGGAAATTGAATAAATATGATGAAAGTTAATAGTTAAATTTTGATTATATTTTTTTAATATATATTTTTAAATTTGAAACCAACAATATAACCAGGCTAGATCCATCTTAACTCCGGATCTATCAAGCGCCGAGAGGGATCAAATCTCTCGAGGTGAAAACCTCTTTTTTGAGTGCAAAACTTGAGGAAAGGTTTTCACCTCGAGAGATTTGATCCCTCTCGACGCTTGATAGATCCGAAGTTAAGATGGATCTAGGCTAGTTTCAATCGTGTGCAACCAAGGAAAATCTATCGATAATATGAGGAACATATGCTTAATTTTATCAATAATATGTAAATACATCTAATATTAACATAACCATTTTAAATATGTAAAATATTTCTGAGATTTTTGAGTCATTTTAATTTTAAATTTGATTAGTTACCTCAGTTTGTTGAGATGATAAATATTGTAAAATAACTTTAATGATGAAATAAAATTTTGAATGCAAAGTGACAATGTAATAATATTGAATGATAGAAACTGTGAATAATAAGAATGTAGTCATTTACAAATAGTCTTCATTGTGATCGATTTCAAACTATTTTCTTTTAATATTCTTATTTTCACCCATGTTAGTTTTGTCATATTTTCATATTGATTATTTGAAAAGGACAGTTGGAATCGTAAACCATTTAAATATTTAGCTCGATTTGTTTTAGTAAACATCATATCTTGTCTCTCTTGCTCTCCAATATTAATAGGTTGAATTACTATAACACAAAAATCAATGTACATTGTCAATAATTTTTTGTGCTTACACTGATATCATTGCACACACACTATTAATCCAATGACTTAAAAATTAATGTACCATCATACATCCAATTACATCAAATTAGAAATCAACATATACACTGAAATCAATGCAACTAATGCAAGAAATCAAATAATAATAAAACAACATCTACACTAAAATCAATGCATCTAATGCAAGTAATGAAATACGATTAGAAATCAACATCTACACTCAAATAAATGAGTCTAGTGCAAGTAGGAAAATAGGATTTAAATCCAACATCTACACTGAAATCAATGCATCTAGTGCATGCAATCAAATAGGATTAGAAATCACCATCTACACTGAAATAAATGCATTTAGTGCAAGGAATCAAATAGGATTATAAATCATCTACATTTAAATCAATGCATTTAGTTAAATCATCTACAATTAAATCAATGCATTTAGCACAAGCAATCAAATATAATTATAAATCAACATCTACATTGAAATTAATGCCTCTAGTGCAATCAATAAAATAAGATTATAAATAACCATCTACACTGAAATCAAGGCATTTAGTGAAAGAAATCAAATAGGATTAGAAATCACCATCTACATTGAAATCAATCCATTTAGTGCAAGCAATCAAATAGGATTAAAAATAATCTACATTGAAATCAATTCATCTAGTGAAAGAAATCAAATATAACCAAAAATCAAAATCTACATTAAAATTAATGCATCGAGTGAAATCAATCAAATAGGATTAGAAATCATCCTCTACAATGAAATTAATGCATTTAGTGCAAGCAATCAAATAGGATTAGAAATCATCTACATTAAAATCAATCCATCTAGTGTAAGTAATCAAATATCATTAGAAATCAACATCTACACCAAAATCAATTCATCTAGTGCAAGAAATCAAATAGAATTAGAAATCACCATCTACACTGAAATCAATGCATCTACTGCAGGAAACCTTCTTCCCTCTCTCCCCCATATATATCTATATATCCATCCATCTCTCCTTCTTTTTCTCTTTATCTCACCCCACCATACACACACTCTCTCTCACTCCATATCTATCAATTTCCTTGTCCCTCCCTCCTTCTCTCCATCTATCTTTTTTTCTCTTCACCTTACATCTATATCTATATCTCACTCTATCTCTCTATATCAACTCCAAAACATAAACTCTCTTTTTCCAATCTATCTATCTATCTATCACTCCCTCTCTCTCTCTCCCCACCTTTCACCCTCTATGTCTTTATTCTTACCTCCCCCTCTCTCCCTCTCCATCTTCATATCTCTTTCCCTACCTCTCTTCACTCTCTCTCTTCCTTTCTCTCCCCCCCTCTCTCTCTCTATCTTCACCTTCCAACTTTTTTACCATATGCCTCTCTTTCTCCTTCTCTCCCCCCTCCTCTCCATATCTCCTTATTTGTCTCTTTATCTCACCCCAAAACATACACACTCCCTCTTCATCTCTCCCTTGTCACTCCCCCTCTCTCTTCACTATTCACTCTCCATGTATTTATTCTTCCCTCCCTCTCTCCTCATCCAGCTCCATCTATCAATCCCTCCCTCTCTCCCCCTCCAAATCCATATTTCTATCCCTCCCTCTCTCCTCCTCTCTTTCAAGTCCCCTCTCCTTTCCTTCCTCTCTCTCCCTTTCTCTCCTACCTCCCTTTCTCTTCCCCCATCTCTTTCTCTCTCCATCTCTCAATCCCTCCCTATCCCCCCGTCCAAATACATATTCCGATCCCTCCCTCTCTCCTCCTCTCTTTGAAGTCCCCTCCCTTTTCCTTCCTCTCTGTCCCTTTATCTCCTACCTCCCTTTATCTTCCACCATCTCTCTCTTTCTCTCTCTCCCTCTCTCTCTCTCTCTCTCTCTCATACAATCCTCTCTTCCTCTCTCTCATCATTCCTCTCTCACCTCCTTCTATTTGACCCCCCAACTCTCTTTCTTTCTCTCTCTCTGTGTCCTCCAATCCTCTCTCTCCCCCCATCACTCTATCTCACTCTCCAACTATCTTACTATTTCTATCCCTTTATCCTTCTCTCCCCCCTTGTCTCCATCACTCCTCCTTTCTCCTTCTCTCCCCCTTGTCTCCATCACTCCTATGTATCTTTATCCCACCCATAAACATACACACTCTCTCTCCATCTCTCCCTTGTCACTCCCTCTCTATGTATTTCTTCTTCCTTTCCTTGCTCCACCTCCAGCTCCATCTCTTTATCCCTCCTTCACTCCCCCACCTCTCATCCTTTATCTCTCTCTCCCTTTCTCTCCTACCTCCCTCTCCCTTCCCCTTTCTTTCTCTCTCTCTCTCACTCTCTACCCTCCAATCCTCTCTCCTTCTCCCTCCCTCTCTCCTTATCTCTCTCCCACCTCCATCTTTATGTCTCCCTCTCCCTCTCTTACCCTTCTCTAACTCTCTCACTCTTCTCACACTCTCTCTCTCTCTCTTCATTCCTCTTCTCCCTTCTCCTTCAATTTATCTCCATATCTCCCTTGTCACTCCCCGTATTTGTCCACCTCTATCATATATCATGATATATTAATATATATTACAATATAATAAATTTAATATTGTATTAATCTAAACATATTAAATTTAATAATATTAATATTTTAATATTAATGTTAGGGTTAATATTTTTTTTGGCCTGGTATTAATAATAATTTGGTCCATGGTATTTGACTCTTATACTTCATATATAATTAGATCTTGATTTCTAATCGTATTTGATATATTTTTATTTATTTCCCTTACCTCTTTATACCTCTTTTATATTTACTTATTTACCATACCTATTTTATAAATATATTATTTGGCCCATGGTATTTGCCCATGGTATTATTAATAATTTGTCCCATGGTATTTGGCCCATGGTATTAATAATAATTTGTCCCATAGGCTTCACCTAAATAAAACCTATTTTTGAGTTTTTGTAAATATAAAGTGGTTTATTGAGTAAATATAAAAATCGGTTTTAGTTATTTACCATACCTCTAGTTTATTTATATTTTTATTTATTTACCATACTTCCTGACTAATATAAAAAGATGTTTTATTTATTTACTATACCTATGGTTTATTTATATTTTTACGTATTTACCATATTTTATTTATTTACCATATCTCTTTTTTGAGTGTTAGTAAACTCTTCATATTTTAAGTTTATATCATTTAAATTTATTTTTAATAAATTTTTAATTGGTCATTTATATGTTTAGGTAAGCTATTGTTCAAGCCGACATTTTTTTTGGCTTCCGACATACTTAGACATCGGGGTCATATTGGGCTGTAAAATGGGCCTCTGGACGCAATTAAAATCAAGCAATCATTTTTATAGAATAAGCTCACTCTTAAAACTATTCGACTTTATTAAGCAGTTGGAGGATACAACATATTCCATATTGTGTTGACTTGAGATTAGTTTAAATTTTTGAAAAAAAAAATGGTTATCATGAAAGTTAACAATAGTGAAAATTGTCCATTTTTATTTGAAAATTGTCATTTGAAGAGAGAATCATTTAATTTTCAATTTGTTTCATTAAGATAATGGAGAGGAAATAAGGAAAGAGGATAAGTTACCACAGTGACTACAAAACTATAGCCAAGCAAGTAACACCATCTAACTTATAGAAATTCAACAATATAATAATTTATTTTACTGTAATCAAAAGTTTAATTATTTTTACATTTTAAATTTATATATGAATAAATTTAATTAAATTATAATTACAATTAATGAATATATAATAAATCAATATATTAAATTAAAGTAAAATAATAACTAGTTGTTTTTAGTAAGATTTTTTGGAAGCTTTTCATGTGGATTTTTCTTGTCTAATTTCTTTAAAATCAGACAGGAATTTATTGAAATCACAAGCTTGATGGTTAATCCCCTCACAATAGAAGTGGCGTAGGAGTTGTTCAAAGCACTGAATCCATATATACAATTAAAAAAACAATCCATAATTTAATTACTTTAATATATGATTGAAATTAATCAATCTAATCAATCATAATTAAAATCAATAAATAAGATATAAAACAATCTATAATTTAATTACTTTAATTTAATTATTTCTAGGCTATTAAGATATTCTTAAATGTTAAGTTACTGATTTTTACATATTATTTTTGGACATAATCATGATGTAGCTTTAATATTGCCAAACTATAAAGTACCGACCAAAAAAATAACTCTACAAAGTTTTTCATATTTAATTTTTAAAATATTATTAAATTTATAATAACAGATTATGAAAATTGAACAGATATAATCAAAATCAATAATTTTTCTCATACCTATTCTATTTTCTAAAAATAAATATGAAGTGGTCAGTAACAAACAAATAAGAAAACAAGAATCATGGAATTGGATTATGGAATAAAGAAATATGATGATGGGGAGTACATGGTGTGCACGATTTGAAGAGCATATTCAGTCCACTCACCTCCACTTACAACATTGTTGCATTCACGTTATGAAATAAACTAACAAATCCTGCAACCCCGTGATGTATGAGACGTGCCCTATTATTTCCCACGATGCCATCCACCCTACCTTTGTTCCCTCTCTCTTCTCAGTGTATATATAACTCTTCTCAGTGTATATATATATAACTCTTCTCAGTGCTTGCTTCATTGCATAATCTGAATTGGGATCTCTCGTCACCATTCTGAATTTACTGATCTCTGAATAAGCAGCCAATCCACATTATGTCGCTGCTACATTTAATGCCCATAGTTTTGCTTATTTATGGAGGAGCCCAGCTTGCATTGGCGGTGGAGGAGAAACGGAACTCTGTAAAGTCTCCATCACCATTAGTTGCCAACCATGTAAACAAACCAACTGCGCCTGTGAAAGAGTTTCTGTCGCCCACCTACTACGCTGAGAGCTGCCCCAACGCTGAACAAATCATTCACAACAGGGTGCAATATTGGGTGCAGCAAGACTTCACACTTGCTGCCAGCCTTATACGGCTGCACTTCCACGACTGCGTCGTTCGAGTAAGTTCACCACCATCTCTGTAAATAATTTCACTTGGAAAAATAATTTTTCCTTGGTTGATTTGTGATTTTTTCGAGTAGATTTGCTTCATATAAATATTTTTGTTGATTTTTGAAGAAGCTATTTCTTCTAGTAAATTAATCACTTCGAGTAGATTTGCTTCATACAAATATTCTATATATCTAGCAGAAAGTGAAACTTCAAGTAGATTTCTCTAATACAAATATTCTATAAACCCAACAAAACTTGATCTCTTAGAATCAGTCTGATACAAATATTCTATAAAAATAGTGGTCAAGGATCTCCTAAATTTATAAACCACATAAATCAGAAGTGATTTTTTTAGCGTAGATTTGCTTGATATAAATATTTTGGTTGATTTTTGAAGAAGCTATTTCTTCTAGTAGATTAATCACTTCAAATAAATTTGCTTGATACAAATATTCTATACATCTAGCAGAAAGCGATACTTCAAGTAGATTTCTCTAATACAAATATTCTATAAACCCAAGATCCCTTAGAATCAGTGTGATACAAATATTCTATAAAAAGAGTGGTCAAGGATCTCCTAAATTTATAAACCACATAAAATAAATAAATATTTTTTTTTCTAAAATGCAAATTCCAATATATTTATATTCAAATTCATTTATATTAATATTTATAAAAATAATATTTAAATAATTCATATTTATTATATGATTTAAATTTTTTTTTTTCAAATGTTTATTTGGAGGAATTGCCCAAATAATTAAGAGTGGTGGGAATCAGGTCTAAAAAATCTCATAATAGTAGTGTTTGAATCATGTTTTTTATGGTGGAAATGAATTCAGCATCCTCTAAAACCTTTGGAACACTCAAAATATTGAAGTTTGACAATTGTAACTTGAATTTACAAAAATTCCTACAAGATTTTATCAAAATCTTACCCAAATTTCCATAATTTTCACACCAAATTTACAAACTAATTAAACTAAAACTTTTCAAAATCTTGTAAAATCCCTTTGATAAAATGTACCTTTCATGTCTTATTCTCTAAAATTCTTTGTTTTTAATGTCTTATTCTCTGAAATTCTTTCTACAAAATGGTAAATAATGAGTTTGTTTATTGAATTATGTTTTAAATATTTTTTACTAGAATCACAATAAAATTCTTCAAACATCTCATTGGTGGTCATAGATATATAATTTCTAATATTTTTTAAAATATATTATAAAAATTATTTTTAAAAAATGAAAGAAAAATAATTATAAATTTTTAAATTTTATTTTATTTTAATAAAAATATTTTTTTATTATATAATTAATGAAAAAACATAGTGAAATTGAGTGTTGGTTAAATCCATAAATATCATAAAATGAAATATTGTTACTTTTGTCATACTGAAAGTGAAAATGAAAAACACTTTTTGATAGATAGTTTATTTTATTCTTATATTTCATTTAATTTTTAAATATTTGTCATACTATCAAGTTTTTTATCTAAAACTTAGAACATTTTTTTAATGCTTTTTAAGTAGAAAAATAACATACCAAAAAATTATGAATAATTTCTTATTTTCTTATTATTTAATAAAAAAAATCTCATACTTTTCAAATATAAAATAATATACTAAATTTATAGATTTGTTTTTAATGTCTTATTCTCTAAAATTATTTCTACCAAAGAGTAAATAATGAATTTGTTTATTGAATTATGTTTTAAATATTTTAAATTAATTTTACTACCATCACAATCAGATTCTCCAAAGATCTAATTCTCATATAGTTAATTCGTACCCATAGATATATAATTTCTAATATTTTTAAAATATATTATAAAAATTATTTAAAAAAGATGAAATAAAAATAATTATAATTTGTTAAAATTTATTTTATTTTAATAAAGATAATTATAATAGAAAATAATTTTTATTATATAATTAAAAAAATTATAATGAATTTTGGTGAGTGTTATAGTGAAATTGAGTGTTTGTTAATTACATAAATATTATAGAATGAAAGATTGTCACTTTTGTCATACTAAGAGTAAAAAATGAAAAGCATTTTTTTATATATAATTTATTTTATTCTTTATATTTTATTTAATTTTTAAATATATATATAATTTATTTTATTCTTTATATTTTATTTAATTTTTAAATATTTGTGATACTATTAAGTTTTTGGACTTTGATCATGGAACATTTTTCTTAATACTTTGTAGAAAAATAAAATATTAAAGAATTATGAATAATCTCTTATTTTCTTATTATTCAATAAAAACTTTTCTGATACTTTTCAAATATAAAAATAATATGCTAAAAACTTTTGAATAATCTTTTATGTTTTTTTATTAAATAAACCACCAGTGTCTTTAATTACTAATAATCTCTTATTTTCTTGTCATAAATAACCACACCTATGTGAATGAATAGTAAGGTAGTAAGCTAATAAAAACCTTTTACCTATTGTTTTTTTTTAAAACCTTATTTATAATTTAATAAGAATTTGAAAAAATCTTATTTGATTTTCCCTAATGTCTATAATCTTTATAATCTTATTTTGCAATGAAACCAGACACTTTTACATTAAGAAATACAATTTAAATCACAAACATTATAACATTACAATTGAAAAAAAAAAATTAATGTCAGCCGGTGAGAAATTATGTAATTCAATGACTTCTTACTTTATGTTCACAGGGATGCGATGCGTCAATTCTGTTGAGTTATGCAGGAAGCGAGAGAGATTCTACAGCCAGCACAACACTGCGCGGTTTTAATGTGGTGGATGACATCAAGCAAGAGCTGGAGAATGCATGCCCTCGAACAGTTTCCTGCGCCGATATCCTCACAACAATTGCAAGGGATGCATCGCTTTTGGTATCTATATTTCCAATTATTTTCATTTTAAAAAAAAAAATCCAATTATTTTTATTTATATTTTTGGGATTCAAGTGCGTTAAGTTATTCACCAATCAGCACTTATTGCATCTCATCAGGTTGATGAATAACCAAGACTTCTAGGTAGGTCACTCATCTCAGAATTCCTCTGGCTCAAGGGGTTTAACTGTGGAGTTTTTCCCTACAATCAAGCCCACTTAGCTTGCTACCCCATTTGCAAAACCTTAGCAAGTATTATGCCTCCTCATGAACCATTCAAGTAGAGCTCCCTTAGCTTGCTACCCCATTTGCAAAACCTTAGTAAGTATTGTGCCTTTGGAAATGGGGTGGCAAGCTAAGTGGGCTTGATAGTGGGGAAAAACTCCACAATTAAGCTCACTTGAGCCAGAGGAGTTCTGGGATGGGTGACCTCATTGGAAGTCCTAGTTACTGGGTGCAAGTGATGATTGACTCTATGTGATTCATTTCACTAGCTTCAATCCCACTTCTTCACCCTTGTGAACATCACTCAGAGGAGTTCTGGGATGAGTGACCTCATTGGAATTCCTAGTTACTGGGTGCAAGTGATGATTGACTCTATGTGATTCATTTCACTAGCTTCAATCCCACTTCTTCACCCTTGTGAACATCACTTGATGCAATGAGTACTAAATGAACTATTCAAAATTTATGAGAAATTAATCAATTATAACTACCTCTCATTAAAGTGGTCATAGATAATTAACTTATTGAATTTCAAAAATGATATATTAGATGAACAACTGATTAAATCTCAAAAATGATTTCTAATATTAACATGTGTTTAACCAATTATTTATACTATCATCCACTAAACACTGACTTTGACCCCTTAAGTGAAAATACTTTACTGTACCCCTTTCTCCACTATTGATTCATTTATTTGCTCATGTGCTACAGTTGGGAGGGCCATTCTGGAGCGTTCCCTTTGGTAGGAAAGACGGTCGCATCTCCCTAGCAAGGGAAACAAATATCGTTCCACAAGGCCATGAAAATTTGACTGCACTGATAGAACTGTTCCAGTCAAGGGGACTCAGTATTCTTGATTTAGTTATTCTCTCAGGTTAGTTGCTTTCAGTTCACTGTGAGGAGATATCCTCGTGTGTTTCTCATTTATGTTTAATTTTATTTAAAATTAGGTATGTGTTTTAATTTAAGTATATATTTATTTTTATGTGATAAAAAAATCAAATATAAAATTTATAAAATTAAATAGGCTGAATTTAAAATTATATTACATAAATGTAGTAGTTTAAAAAATCTACAAAATAATCTAGAAATTTTGGTAAGAATATGAAAAATTCTGGTATAAAATTTTGAAATCTGGATTATAGTTGTCAAATTTCAGGATTTTTGATGGTGCTGAGTCCATTTCCACCATCAAAAAAACTATTCAAACACTCCAACTATTTGATTTTTTGAATTTTGTTTTACCGGATTCCAGCAAAAACTTGCGGCTATTCTGTGTGGCGTCCGTAAGCAACTCTTTAAATAATTATAGAATATAATAAAATAATTCATGTTAAAGTTAGAATAGCAATGTTGCAAATCCAGTTTCAGGAAGAATCTTGTATTTGGCTCTTTGAAAAATAAATATTTATATGAAATTTATTATTTATCATTATTTTTTTTGAAGGAATAGATTGAGGAGTTGTCTATCGAGCCAGAGGAATTGCTCGAACGGTCAAAATTGGCCGGAATTCGGGCAAAAAAAAATTAAAAAATCTTGCAGTAGCAGTTTTTGAATCATGTTTTTGATGGTGGAAATGGATTCAGCACCATCAAAAACCTCTAAAACACCCAAAATATTGAAGTTTGATAGCTATAACCTGTATTTATAAAAATCCCTGCCAGATTCTCTTAAAATCTTACCAGAATTTCCATGATTTTCAGGGCAAAAAAACAGTCTAGTTAGACTACGGCATAGATTGAGGTCGGGTTACAATTAGTTTGCTTATTGGATGAAGAAAGAATGATCAATCCACAATGAGATGTTTATGGCCAGGATTGCCGGAAACTCTGTAGAACTTTACTCCCCTTCGGATAGTTATAATTCCCCAAAGTGACTTCCATCCTCAACCCCTTCCCACTAGATTTAAACCTGAAACTCAACAGAAATTAAATCCCACTCAAACCAATGAGTCTACACCTCATGGTTTATTATTCATCATAATCAATATCAAGTAAAAAAATGTTGAATTGTTTTTATGAGGTGCCATATGATAATTGAAGAGAATGTAACTTTTGCTTATTTAAAATGTTTTTTTCATATATAAATGAATTTAGAGCTTTGAAAAACTTAATACTTGTAAGCTTTTTTAGAGAATTGTAAAGATTGCATAACTCAAATTTATAATTCTAACTACTTTCTATTAAATTTTGGACAAAATTGACTAGAAATATGTCCAAAATTAATGAATTATTAGAATATGCTTCAAATTGAAATTTGATTTTTAAATTTTATTGGGTTGACATTATCTTGATTGGGGTATGGTTATCTGGATTGCAGAGTCTAAAAATATCCCTAAACTTTGATGTATAGGGACAAAGTCAATTATTTGACTTGACTCTTTATCTATCAGATTTTAAAGCAGTAGTTTATCTGTCAAAATGCTGTAGGGATTTGTTGGAATCACAAGTTTAATTTGTGAACTCTCTACAATTTGAGTGCCCCATAATTTTCAGATGTTAAATCTATATATACAATCAAAAACCTATTTTAAAAAACAAAAAATAAAATTTTATCAAAAAAAAATCCTCAGATTCTAAAAAAAAACTCCAAAACTTGTAACATTAACCCCAAAAAAAAATGAAATATATATATATATTTTAAAAATATTCCAAAATATCTCATCAACAGCATTGAAAAAGACATCAGAAAGCACAAGCAGCAAAGTCAGCAGTAGAGAAATTAAAAGCACGTAAGAAAGCTCAAGCAGCAAAGTCAGCAGTGGAGCAATTGACTTCGCTGCTTGTGGTACAGAATCCAGATTGCCCCCAACTCAGAATCGTGTTAAGGATGCCTGTCTAAAGTCTAATAAGTTGAAATCCACCCCCTGGTAGTTAAGGATTTTAATGTCTTTTGGGAATTGATCTGGTCCTATTTAACGGGGGTGAAAATATGGATTTTTGTACCTTGGGTTTTTAATCTTCTGCCTAGTTAAAAATAAATGCAAAGATAGAATTGTTGCTATCAGAATCACTTACAAAATATATGAGAATTCATGGGCATGTTTGGTTTCTTTGTGTTGTCAGGCGCCCACACAATTGGGAGAAGCGTTTGCAGTGTGATACAGGACAGGCTCTACAACTTCAATGGCACCCACAAGCCTGATCCAACCATGGATCCTACATACGTTACATACCTGCAAAAGCAGTGCACATATGGATGGAATAGGGGATCAAACTTAGTGCACTTAGACCCCACAACTCCCAATGTTCTGGATGCTGTCTACTACCAAAATCTGCAGAATAAAAAAGGACTATTTGTCACAGATCAAATTCTTTACAGCGATGCTAGAACACAATTTCTAATTAACACGCTTGCATCAAATCCATATTTATTCTACCAGCAATTCAGTGTGTCAATGGTGAACTTAGGAAACGTGCAAGTTCTCACTGGAGATGAAGGAGAAGTTCGCACTAACTGCAATTGGAACAATTAAAGCTTCTATCACGCTATTCCATATAGAAATATTAAGTATATATATATCTCGAATAATGTATGTGACGGATTATCAGTGTGCACGTCCTAAAGACTGGATTTTGTGTTATCCACTTTCTTTTTCAGCAAATATGAAAATCTTTTTCCCAAAAATCTGGCAAGGATTTACAATCAACAATGCATGTTTGTTCCTCACGTATTAAGATGTAGATGTTATATAATAAATGGTGGACTGATCACAATATTGAAAGATTCTCTTGTGTTCATATGTTGGCTTAATAACCATATATATTTTGGTGAAACATCAAGGAAGTGATCCTAATCACAATTCTAAAGACCCTATCATTTCAATAGAGAGTCGAAGACCTTTGCTAGAGGTCAATGAATTTAAAAGGGCTTATTATTTTAATCGACATCAAAGCTTTTTATGAATATCAAATGACCTTTTTGCAACCAAACATTAAAAAGGATCTCACCTATTTTTCACCCACGAGGATTGTTGTAGCCTAATTTGACTCAGCTAAAAGTCAAGAGAGGTTATGAGCAGTTCAAGGTTATTGAGGAACAATTGTTAAAATTTCAAAAAGATCTATATATGCTCGAAAGGATAACCACAAGCTCAACGAGGATTCGTCATCACAAGTGCACCAAAACCAAAATCAAGGAAGCAGCAACATTGGAGGTGTAATCTAAGCCAGAGGAGCAATAGAGAGAAAAGCGTGCAGGAGGGCTCAAGTCAGGCTTATTCATGTGCAGAACAGTTCAAGAGCCGGACCGATGGGCACGTTCAGAGCATTGCACACCAGACAAGGTCGAGTCGGGCTCGTGCACAAGCTCAGGATAGATCATCACTCTTAAAGATTGAATAAATCCCATGAAGGATAGCAGAGTTGCAGAGCGGTGATGGTAGAAAGCTGAGAAATAGACTAAGATAGAAACACTTAGAATATTTCCAAAGGAGGCAATCAAATGGCGAGGATCAAATCACAAATCTAAAGGGGAAGAGACCGACATCGAAGATTAAAGTCACAAACTGCAAATCGCAAGTTTCAAAGAATAAGTGCAGAGGTAAATGTTGAATTCGCCGAAGTGAGATATGCGATGCGGTGGGGCCCGATCGCAAGTCACAAATCACGAGTTTTAACGAATAAGTGCAGAGGTAAGAGTTAAGTTCACCGAAGTGCGATGTGCAATGCCCGATGGGAACCAACCGCCTAGCGCACATCGCTAGTTTTAACAGTTAAGGGCCAAGGTTAAATGTCATACTTGCCGAAGTGCGACGTGCGATGCGGTGGGGCCCGATCGCAAAATCGCAAGTCGTGAATTTTAAAGGATAACGACGAGAGATAATTGCTAAAGTATCTGAAGTGTGATGTACGATGCCCGGTGGGACCCGACCGCATAGTGCGCATCACAAGACTTAGAAGACACGTGTCAAAGACAAGCTAAAAGCAATGAAATGCGATGTGCAGGTGCATGCGACGTGATTTCAAAGGTGAATTCCAAAGGTTTTCAGATTCGGAAGTAAGCCATTTTCACGTGTTATACCGTGTCGGAGAAAGAAAAGAGCATTATAACGTGAAACTGGTGAAATGCCTTGGTAATGGAGGAAAGTCTGAATGCGGGCAGAGAGACTTGGGTAAGTGACCCGACGCAGAGCAAAGAGGAAGAAAAGACTAAACATAGCAGGCACGCACATAAGAGGCAGAGTTGGGTAGCAAGCGACATGATGACAGCGTTCGAAATGCAAAAGCATGGGAAAAGTCGGGTGGAGATGTGTTTATGCAGATTGTTAGGACATCACAGCTGAAATGCACAGAAGTATAGGCAGAGTCAGGTAGAAGAGCATATAGTGGCACTGTTGGAATCACGACAACTGGGGCAAGTTGGGCACAGGGGCGTAGTTACGGAACTGTGCAGCTATTGCATCATAACGAGAAAGGACACCTTAGCACTTCGAAGGGACACATCACCAACAAATCAGACTCAGCTACAATTATATTCCAAGTGTATTTTTATTTCTTTGTTAAGATCACAACTACAATGATGTCCTTGATTGCAATGTAATAATTAGTTTAATAGTTTAGGCAGTGTAGGAGTTCCAAGAAGCTCGAGTAGTTAAGAACTACTTTTGTTTGTATTTAAACAAGAGATAAAGACAAAAAATGGGGGGGGGAGTGCGGTACCTCTTGGGGACTACATTTTGTACTTCCTTTTCTCAATGGAAAATGAAAGTAGCAGCAAATTTCCTGCAACTGTTGATGGTGATTCGTATTTCTTGTGCCATTTTGTGTCCCTTCTTCTTTTAATGTAGTGAAGTAATGTAGCAGTCAGTCTCGTAATTGCATCTGTGAGTAAGAGTTAAATAACCTTAATTTGCGCTCCTTCACTCCAACTTTTCTCTCTTCACCAATTCTCTATGAAACTTTAAAGTGGTAGATTCTGCTCCTCAGTATATCATTTTGAGTTCATCCTCCCTTCGCAAACTCTTGATGAAACTTTAAAGTAATAGATTTTGTTTTTACAGCATATTATTTCAAAGTTTTCTCTCTCCTCGTGAATTTACTCTAAAAATTTAAAGTGGTAGATTCTGCTCCTCAGCATATCCTTATGAGTTTGCCTTGCAGTTCTTCTTTCCATTCAGATATCAGCAGTGAATGGCAATGTGAAATATTTTATTATTCCAGATCATTAAGGGTCTTAGAAAAATAGTTCCCAAAGGGATAGAACAAAGACCTCACGATAAAATCATTTATGTGACACACTTTTAAAATGTTCTTAAGCACTGATTCCTTTCACAACCGAGGGGTTGTCTCTTAAGATACAATGTTTTTTGGCGTCGTTGCCAGGGAAAAAGGCACGAAGCTATTTTTCCCTGGGTATTGAAATCTATTCTTGATAGTGAACAAGATTTAGATATAAATTTGGTTGTGTATTATTCACCTAGCGACTCCACTGATGAAGGTTTCATTAGATGAGGAATTCTATGGGCAAGGAAATGGGAAAGCACTGTGGAAATACAGGTATCAGAGTTTGAATCTTTTAAAGGAAGTCTTATTTTTCATTATTAGTTTGATGTTCTATTTTCCCTTAAATATCAAGAAGATTTTTCCTGCTTTATATCCTCAGAAGATTATAAGGCACAAAATGTACATTCTTTATTGGAGAAAGAAAAAATTTCCTCCGATTGTATTATTGATCTTGATGCAACCTTATATGAGAGGATAGATGAATCTTGCATTAAAATTCCTAAAGATTTTTGTGAAGAGTTGGCATTATACGAAGAACATTAGTGTTATGAGGAACAAACCTTAGATTTCTCTTCCCGACCTAAATGGCTATTTTCAAAAAACAACAATCGATCTTCTCACATACAACCCCAAATTGAGGAGTCAAATAGTGAAGGAAGTTGCCCTGATCAAAGAAGTCTACATCAGCAGGATGTTCAAGAAAAGGAGGCAGCCAAAAATTTCTCTCATCGGTTCTATGATCCAGTGACTGACTATGTGACAACTTTCTTTTGTCAGCAACAAGAATTTATGCAAGGGTATGTGCAAAGCTCTGTATCTGGAAAATTTTCATTGTACATCCCTGTTTTGATTTTCAAATTTCCAAAGTACGGGGGCATTCATGCAGATGTTGGATTGGTGCCATTGGAAGGCTGGCTTCACCTGATAGAGTTCGGGCATGAATGCATATGTAGGAGTTGTGCATAAATAAGCTCAGAAGTTGAGAATATTTAGTTGTAGTATTTTCATTTCGGTATTTTCAGTTTAAGAATAAAGTAATAAGTCCAAAGTGTAGCATGTTTCAAGATGATTTCATACTGGATCAAATCACATTTTGGATTGAATCCATGCCCAATGAAGGCTATTGTTCTACAAGTGCTATTTGACTCCATGCCCAATAAAGGTCATTGATCTACAAGTTCTATTTGAATCCATGCCCAATAAAGGCTATTGATCTACAAGTTCTCGGCACTTTGTTACCAAAGTGTTATCCCCAATTGGAGCCAGATGTTGTAACCTAATTTGACTCAGGTAAAATTCAAGAGAGGTTCTGAGCAGTTCAAGTTTATTGAGGAAAAATTGTTAAAATTTCAAAAAGACCTGTAATATGCTTAAAAGGATAACCACAAGCTCAACGAAAATTCGTCATCACAAGTGCACTAGAACCAAAATCAAGGAAGCAGCAGCATTGGAGGTGGAATCTAAGACAGAGGAGAAGCAGAGAGAAAAGCGTGAAGGAGGGCTCAAGTCGGGCTTAGTCATGTGCATAACAGTTCAAGATCCAGACCGATGGGCACGTTCAAAACATTACACACTGGACAAGGTCGAGTTAGCCTCGTGCATAAGCTCAGGAGAGATCAACACTCTTAAAGATTGAATAAAGCCCAGGAAGGATTGCAGAGTTGCAGAGTGGCGATGGTAGAAAGCTGAGAAATTGACTAAGACATAAACACTTAGAAGATTTCCAAAGGAGGAAATCGGACGGCGAGGATCGAGCCACAGATCTGAAGGGGAAGAGACCGACGGCGGAGATTAAAATCGCAAACCGCAAATCGTAAGTTTCAAAGAATAAGTGCGGAGGTAAATGTTAAATTCGCCGAAGTGCAATATGCGATGCGGTGGGGCTCGATCACAAGTTGCAAATCACAAGTTTTAATGAATAAGTGCAGAGGTAGATTTAAGTTCGCCAAAGTGCGATGTGCGATGCCCAGTGGGACCCAACCGCCTAGCGCACATCGCTAGTTTTAACAGTTAAGGGCCAAGGTTAAATGTCATACTGGTCGAAGTGCGATGTGCCATTAGGGGAATTTTGAGGTCTAAAATGGGCCTCCTAAGAAAAATGTACAACAAAAATAAAATTTATAAGAAACAATAGGATTCAAGATGATGATGTCAACCTTGGGGGATGATTCACCATTTTTGGAGTAAAAAAGTAAAAATATAATAAAATAATAAAATTACTTTTTCAACTTGTATTTTCAACTTATCTCCCTAAGGGTTTACTCAAATTTCGACTGGGAGTACTCGTTGGATGCAAAATTTAATTCCTCATCCAAGGAGTACCCATGTTGCATACTTTTGATGGACCCAGCGACATGAAAAATCAGAAATACATGAAAAACGTGTTTGCATGTATTTCTCATTTTTCATGTAGCAGGGTCCATCAAAATTATGCAACATGGGTACTCCTTGGATGATAAATCAAATTTTTCATCCAACGAGTGTTTCCGCTCGAAATTTGAGTAAACCAATAAGGAGATAAGTTGAAAATACTAGTTGAAAAATTAGTTTTTCCTTTTTTTCCCTCTAAAATTTGATGATGTAATCAAATCTTATTTTATTATTTCCATTATTGTTTTATAATTTCCTTAGGAGGCCCATTTAGTCCTCAAAATTCCCCTAATGGATGCAGTGGGGCCCAATCGCAAGTCGCGAATTTTAAAGGATAACCGCGGGAGATAATTGCTAAAGTCTCTGAAGTACGATGTGTGATGCCTGGTGGGACCCGAATGCATAGCGCACATCGCAAGACTTATAAGATAAGTGTCAAAGACAAGATAAAAGCGGCGAAATGCAATTTGCAAGTGGATGCGACGCAGTTTCAAAGGTGAATTCCAAAGGTTTTCAGATCCAGAAGTAAGTCATTTTCGTGTGTTAAACCATGTCGGAGGAAGAAAAGAGTGTTATAACATGAAACCAGTGAAAATCCTTGGTAATGGAGGAAAGTATGAATGCGAGTAGAGAGACTCGAGTAAGTGACCCGACACAGAGCAAAGAGGAAGAGAAGACTAAACACAACAGGCACGCGTAGAAGAGGCAGAGTCAGGTAGCATGCGACATGATGACAACGTTCAAAACACAAAAGCATGGGCATATTCAGGTGGAGATTTGTTTATGCAGACTGTTAGGACATCACAGCCGAAACACACAGAAGTATAAGCAGAATCAAGCAGAAGAGCATAGTGGCACTGTTGGAAGCACGATAGTTGGGGCAATTTGGGCACAGGGACGTAGTTGCAGAACTGTACAGCTATCGCATCATAACGAGAAAGGACACCTTAGCACTTTGGAGGGACACATCAGCAACAAATCAGACTCGGCTACAATTATATTCTAAGTGTATTCTGCTTTCTTTGTTAAGATCGAAGCTACAATGATGTCCTCGATTGCAATGTAATAATTAGTTTAATAGTTTAGGCAGTGTAGGAGTTCCAAGAAGCTCGAGCAGTTACAAACTGATTTTGTTTGTATTTAAGCAAGAGAGAAAGACAAAAAAAGGGGGGGTGGGGAGTGCGGTACCTCTTGGGGACTACATTTTGTACGTCCTTTTCTAACTGGCAAATGAAAGTAGCATCAAGTTTCCTGCAACTGTTGATGGTGATTCGTATTCCTTGTGCTATTTTGTGTCCCTTCTTCTTTGAATGTAGTAAAGTAATGTAGCAGTCGGTCTCTTAATTGCATCTGTGAGTAAGAGTTAAATAACCTTATGTTGCGCTCCTTCACTCCAACTTTTCTGTCTTCATCAATTCTCTCTGAAACTTTAAAGTGGTATATTCTGCTCCTCGGCATATCATTTTGAGTTTCTCCTCCCTTCACAAACTCCCGATGAAAATTTAAAGTAATAGATTTTGAGTTTACAACATATTATTTCAAAGTTTCCTTTCTCCTCATGAATTTCCTCTGAAACTTTAAAGTGGTAGATTCTGCTCCTCAACATATCCTTATGAGTTTCCACTGCAATTATTCTTTCCATTCAGATTTTAGAAGTGAATGGCATTGTGAAATATTTTATTATTACACATCATTAAGGGTCTTAGAAAATTAGTTCCCAGAGGGATAGAACAAAGACCTCATGATAAAATCATTTCTGTGATGCACTTTTAAATGTTCTGAAGCACTGATTCCTTTCACAATCGAGGGATTGTCTCATAAGATACAACAAGGATCATTATCACAGAGACAACTAGATGGGCCAGGGATGTGCATTGACATGAGGTATGACGTACTAGTGGTCCAAATTGCAAGAACAAATATCCATTTTAATAATGCGGGCTATCATAAAATTGTTAGGTAGTTTCTCCTTTGTGCATGTCATATTTATTCAGCTCCGAGTAGCCCATGGCATCAATAAAATCCATACCTGCAATTGCATCAGTATGAATCAAAATGTCTACATTGGATCAACTCACAAGGTGTGAAACCATAGATAGATTTCATATTCATCATGCCGCTAAAATACATTGTTGTCTATTGTTTATTATTAGCATACCATTATTTCTATCTATGTTTGGTCCGCCAACTAGATTTATATTTTTATTTCCTTACTAAGTTAAGACTACTAATACACACACACACACACAAGCGCCATGTAGCACATATGGGGACTCTGTAATGATTTATCTATTTTGATATATAATAGAGACTATAAGTTGTGAGTGTAAGTTTCATTGAAATTTGTGATTAGGTTTCGATGTGTCGTCATAGATGAATCTAGAAGTTTAATTCAAATCTCACGACGAACGTTTAGAAGCATTGAAGCACATGTCGACCTTGAGAAGGGGCCCACTCAAGATGCGATTTCTATTCTATTTGTAAATAGATTTAGATTGTTGTTTTTTCTATTTTCATTTGAATATATTTTATGCTCAATTTATTTTCTATTCAATTTTATATCTAAGTGTTTGTGTGATTTCATGATTTTTCTTAAGTTCATATATTAGTGGTTGGGGGGATATGCTGGCCTTCTTTACCAACGTATGTTGCATAGTTGTTTGAGTTCAAGTCCACTTGTTGACACTGAGCTAATCACCCTTAGAAGACAATTAGGTGCTTAAGGTGCCATGTAACCATGTAGTGATCTACCCTTAATAAAATCCTTCCATTCGATTCTAAATCCCTATGATTTTCCTTATTTAGGTCATCAAAACAATGTGAGGGACTTGCCTCTTGTGTATATTGCACAAAGTGACTCACAAGTATACCAACCTTAGTTTGATAAATTAAATGTATTGTGTAGCCTAAACCCTCAATAAAATAAGAAACATATAAACACATCATCATTTTCCATGGGATTCACTAATTATTTTGGTTAAGGTTTGGATAGGGTTCTATGAAGGTTCTATTTCTAGTCTATTGTTCTGGTTGTCTTTAATATTCAATGCAACGAGGGTGATTACTGAGTCTAGTCTTTGTGTAACTCTCTCTTTTCTCGCGAGTTGTGGAGGATCTCAGTTAGCTCTACACTTAGATCAACATTTCAACTTGACAGTGGTGGTGCAGATTTTCATGGCTCATGATGGGAACAATAGTTCTTGTGGTTATGTTATGAGAACCATGCCTCAGGAACTATATGATATAATGGAGAACAATAAACACCCTTAAACCATAACTCAATGGATGGAGGATGAATTGGATTAACAGGAGGGTGATAACCCTAAATGGTTAATTTAGTATTTTTCCATGTGAAACAAATTTTGTTTTTTACTAGATGAGTTGTGGTGTATGTATTATAAATAGAACAACATGGAATGTTGTATAGCCACTTTGGAAAAACTATCTCAACTTTTGAAAATGCTTGAGTATATATTGTCTCATTAGATTATACATGCCACTACTATTGATATGTTTTTGTATGATGTACTCGATTAAATGTTCTACTAAAAAAATTAACATAAATGCATATTCTCAATTTCTAATAAAAAAATATTCACAAGTCATATTAAAACATTAATAATAAACTAAACATTAAATTGTAAAATATTAGAACATTGATAATAAAGTGATAACATGTATTCAATTTTCTCTATAGAAGATGTCATGAGGGAAGACCAATGATTCCTGACTTTGCATAATAAAAATGACAGAAAATAATAATTCATTTTGAACCAAGTTCCCACATTATGATATGATAATGTTTTGATGGTAATGTAGTCAAAAGTTCAAATATTTACGATATACAAAATAACCTACAAAAAAATAACTTGCTTGGATTGATTTGTGATATTTTCATTGATAGAGTTGCCCATGTTTTCATTTGAATAGATCCTTGAATTATTTTCCTCGAAAGTAGGGGACTAACAAAATAAATGGCGAAATTTTGAATTCAACAAAGAGTTTGTATGTCATTTTAATGAGGATTGGTTGATTTTCTAAATTGAATGAGTGACCATATGTGAATGGAATATTTTGAAAATTGAATGAATAATAATGTTTATGTGAATTGTAGATTTTGGAAAGTTTCCAAGGCGAGTTTTATGAACAAATTTGCGTTGTTGCAACGAGTTCCCCTCTTTACCCTATTGTTGCTGACTTATTCATGGAAGATTTTGAAACCAAGGCCTTAGCCTCAGCTCAATTTCGACCTAAAAAATGGAAGAGGTTTATGGAATACACTTGTGTCATCTGGCCCCATGGTCATGAGAAGTTAGATTTGTTTATGTGCCACCTAAATTCCCTGTCGGATTCCATCAAGTTTACAATGGAAGTGGAAGTAGACGGTTGCCTTCTTTTCCTTGATATCCTCCTCCCTAGGAGGGATGATGTTTCCATATCTCACCAAGTGTTTTGTGAGAAAAATCACACGGAACAATATCTTCATGTTGGTTCCCATCATTTTCCTGCCTAGAAATTTGGTGTTCTTTGCACTCTTGGTACTCGAGGTTTGAGAATCTCCAATGAAAACCACCCGGAGTCAGAGAAATCCCATTTTATTGACGTCTTTAAAAATAATGGGTATAGAAGGGCCCTAGGCCTTAAAGCCTTTAAAAAAGCCTATAAAAGGTTAAGTGGAAAAAATGCTCACGTGGACCCTATCTCTAAGGTTAACCTCCCATTCATCTAAGGAACCATAAACAAATTTCCCATGTCCTTATAAGGAATAATGTCTCCTCCTCATTCAAACATCTTTGTACCATTAGAAATTCTCTTGATTATGTTAAGGACCATGTCGACCCGAAGGACAAGAAAGTTGCTTACCTGGTTCCTTGTTCTTGTGGTATTCCCTATATTGGAGAAACTGGTCGATCCATTAAGCAAAGAATCTAAGAACATGCTGCAGACATTAGGCACAATCATTCCCGCACTTTGGCTCTAGCTGAACATGCGGAAAAATCTTGTCACCATGTCTATATTGAGGACTCGAGGGTCATTTCTAAGGTTGTTCATTTCACCATAGGAAACTTAGAGAAGCTATTGAGACTCAGAGACACACTATGAATCTCAACAGAGATAATGGTTGGAAATTGAGCAAGAGTTGGACTCGCAAGAGTTGGCCTCCAACTCTCTCGATGTGATTCCCTCCCATCTCACTTGGATTCTTATTGCGTTTTGGCTCTTAATTTTCTTTCGGTTTATTTTTTCCATTATAGTTTTCCAGTTCTTATTTTAGTCCTTATTTTTAATATTAATATTATCCCCTAGCTTTTTATTGTTTTATTTTAATTTTTATCATATTATTTTGATCCCTCTTACCCTTATAATTTTTACTTTATTGTTTATTTTTCAAATAACCAATATTTTAATATTCTTATACTTTAATTATATGTTATTGATTAAAAATAAAAACAAAAAATGGAATATTCTTTAATATTAATTTATGAAATTAAATTAATTTGATTTTTAATAACTAAATAACTAATTACCTAATTCTCTAAGGCTATCTCCGCCAAATGATGCATCCATACTATTTATTCATGAATATTAGTAAACTTCTTCACATTGTCCTGATGATAAACCACATTAGTTGGTTCCGAAGGTTGATCAAATATTAATGATGTGATTATTAGGAAAGACATTTATCACAAAAATCTTAGATCTAATATGTGAATTGTAGATTTTAGAAATGTTTATATATATACATGAAATAGATTTTGGAAATTGAATAAATATGATGAAAGTTAATAGTTAAATTTTGATTATATTTTTTTAATATATATTTTTAAATTTGAAACCAACAATATAATTAAAATTGAGCAATAATTTTTATAAAAATTGTAAATTTAATATTTAAAAATAATAATAATAATAATAATAAAATTAAAAAATATATATTCAATACATTACT
>JAXQQM020083654.1:0-20756 GCA_034641835.2 Pinus albicaulis
GTATGTCAAAAGGTGTGACAGTTGCCAAAGGGTAGGGAAACCTTCTCCTTTAGGTGAGATGCCATTACAAACTCAGGTACATATTGAACCTTTTGAAAAATGGGCTTTGGATTTTGTAGGACCTATTAGTCCTCCATCAAGACAGAAAAGGTATATATTAGTTTGCACTGATTATGTTACTAAATGGGTAGAAGCCAAGCCATTACTTGTTGCTAATGAATCATTTGTAGTTACTTTTCTTTTTGAGGATATTTTTACCCGTTTTGGTGTCCCAAGGTAAATTGCTATAGATCAAGGAGCTCAATTTACATCAAGGCTAGTGGAGCAAATGATGGAGAGGTAAAAAATCAGCCATAGAAAATCTACTCCCTATCATCCACAAGCAAATGGTCAAGTGGAATCTACTAATAAGGTCATTGAAGGAATCCTAACAAAGACTGTTCATTTACATAGAAGAGATTGGGTAGATAGGCTTCCTGAAGCCTTGTGGGCCTATAGAACTACATGGAGAAACACAGCAGGCCATACTCCTTATGAGCTTGTTTATGGGAAGCAAGTTTTGTTTCCTATAGAGTTCCAAATTCAAACATTCAAGATGGCAGTTCAGCTAGGACTTGATCTAACGGAGGCACAAAAGCATAGACTGGAGCAAATTAATGAATTGGATGAGATCATACAAGATGCAGTTCAGAAAACAAGTCTATTCCAACAGCAAAGGACTAGATGGCATGACAAGTACATCAAAGAGAAGAAATTCAAAGAAGGTGACTGGGCTCTCTTGTTTGATTCAAAATTCAAGGATTTTCAAGGTAAATTTCAAACACATTGGCTAGGGCCATATGAAATTGTTGAAATTTTTGACAATGGAGCAGTAAAAATCAGGACAATAGATGAAGAAGAGGTCACTTTTCTTGTGAATGGTCATAGATTGAAGTTGTATCACAAACCACTCTCAAGAGAAGAATTTGTCCAGAAGTTCCAAGAAAGCAGTGATGTGAAGTTAATGAAGAAGAATCTTTCTTCTTCATCAACTTGATTGAATTTTCTGAAGCATTTCTTTTGAAAAAAATAAAAATAAAATAAAAATAAAATAAAATAAAAGTATAAACATGAAAACCAATCACTGATTGGCATGTTTATACAGAAAAGATAGGGTGAAAATCAGAGTCTCTCTGACACTCTAACTTTTCCATTTTGTTTTTGCAAGCAGCTGTTACAAAATCATAAGTTCAGATCCATAGTGCTTATGATCCATCTCATTTCATTTCATTCCATTCACTTATCCATCCATACTCCATTTCATTCATTCATTTATACTTCACTTCATTCCATATATCATTCATCTCATTCCATACTCCATCCACCTCATTTTCATATCAAAATTTAAAGTCTGATGTCTTACTGCAAATGAATAATACATGTCATGGATTACAGGGCAGTTCTTATGTTCTTTCACTCCATTTCATAAACTGAATCCATTCCATTTCATCATCCACTTCATACATATCATGTCTCATCATCCATCTTCATTCATGCCATATAACATTTCACTTATATTCCAAAAACATTCCATTCCATGATTAAAATACTCTACAGGTACATTCTGCAGCTTAACAGACATTCTGCAGCTGATCAGCCTTTCCACAGCCAGACAGTCATTCCGCAGCTACAAAATCCTGAAGGCATTAGTTAGCAGACATTAGAATTGCAACAAAATGATCCAGTGTATCCATGAATAAGAAGAATCAAGAAGGATCATGAAGACTCTTCCAAAGGAGAACAAAGAAGACAAAAACTACAAAAAATCAAATGAAAAGCAGAGGTAACAAGTTTAGATTATAATGGCATTTCATAAAGTTTAGCATAGTTTTAGTTATGAATTGTTCGAAAAGGTTGTTTTAATTATTTTTATTGATCATGACCAATAAACCCTCCACAAACTTTGGATTAAAATCTCTCATTTCAAATTCCATACCCGACATCATTTAAGCGGTTAAAATGGCTGAAGTGTTTGAATTCTTCACGTCACCTAACCAAATCATTCAATGATGATTCTCTTTTCCGTTGTAAAAATCTCTGCCGTCTTTTCAATCATTAATTCGTTTCCTCCACCTCACTCCATTTACTCATTCCGTAACTACTTCCATCACTCCATTCTGTAGCCAGCACTTCATTCCACAAACAGAGATATTCTTATCACCGTGAGCAGAGCAAAAGGGTATATCAGTTTGAATATCAAAGCACTATCACCATGGGCAGAGATTGAGCATTATCACTGTAAACGCAGAGGTATAGCCAGTGTGGAATTTGAAGTCATTTGTCACCAGGAGACAGAGGTATAGCAGTGAAGAATTTGAAGCCATTTGTTACCGGGAGACAGAGGTATAGCAGTGTGGAATTTGAAGCCATTTATCACCGAGATACAGAGATATATCAGCTCGAAGTTTGAAGCCATTTGTCACTGTCAACCAGAGACATATCAGTCCGAAATTTCATTGTCAACCAGAGGCATATCAGCTCGAAGCTTGAAGCCATTTGTCACTGTCAACCAGAGGCATATCAGTCCGAAGTTTGAAGCCATTATCACCAAGAATCAGAGGCATATCAATTCGAAGGTGAAAGTTATTGTTTCAGTGGGTAGAAAAGAGCATTAATCTGAACATTGAAGAAACAATTATGGGTTTCATTGTAAGAACTGAACCAGTGGGTACAAAATACCTAGAAGGCTACCCTCAATGTAAAGAAATGTTGCAACAGATAGGATGGCTACAATTTTTGGAGAAATTTAATGGCTTCCACAAATAAGTCACTAAAACATTTGCAAGATCATTTCAAGGAGCTGAAGTTGAAGTGGGAGATGTCAAATTCACTGTCACTGAAGTTTTCATTGCAGAAGCTACAGGGTTGCTTAGAAATGGAGAGAGATGGTTCAAAAATAGAGAATTCCATAATGAATCCTAGAAGCAAATTCTAAAATCACCAGGTATGGATGTCACTGTGTTTAAGAAAGGAATTCCAAGTTCTGCATTGAAAAATAAATGGAGAAACATACTACTTATTCTACAAAAATTTATTACATGTGAGGGTAGATATGGCACATTTTATGTTTACCACATTAGACTGATAATGCATTTTCTGGGGGAAGACTTAAACCTACCTTATTTCTTGCTTCAAAGTTTGAAAAAGATGGCTTCTTGTGTTCAAAGAAGGGTTCCATTTTTAGAGACAACTCTATATCATCATGGCTTGGTTAAAATTTTGATTGAACACCATTTAGCCAAAACAAATGATACTTGGGACAATTTCTTGATAAGAAATCATTTTGAAGAGCCAAAAGAGCCCTCACCTGAACAACAGCCTACAAGGAGAAGCAGAAAATGGAGGGCTTCAAAAATTGAAATTGACAAAATAGTCCAAGAAAGTAGTGAGGAAATCATCTCGAGAAGTTGACTCAAATCAAGAGACAACTTAAGAAAGAGAAGGTAATCAGGAAATCTGCCACAGAGAAAGGAGAGGGATCTTCCCAGCCAAGAAGAAGCCATAGACTAAAGGGGAAATTAAGGAAAACTCAAATCAAACAAACAGGGGTGATAAATATAGAAGATGAGGAAACATCTATTGAAGAAGATGTTGAAGAGGATTTAATGAAGGAACCCCTGAAATTGACCCTGCTCAGCAAGAAGTCTATGACTATGTTGAAACTTTGGAAAGAAAAGCTTCAGAGAGTAGAGAGAGAACCCCTAGTCCTCCACTGTCCGAAATAGATGTGTTAAGAAGGGATAGGTATGAGCTGGAAATACTTAATAGACACATCAAAAATGAGAATGAAATTCTGAAGGAACAAGTCAAGCTCAAAACCGATATGAACTCAACCTTATCTCTGCATATAGACAAAGTGGAAAAGGCTAGTGAAAAGTTGAAAAAGAGGAACAAGAAGCTAATGAGGGCACTTACCAACTTAAGGTTCAAACTTGTCATCAGAAAACCCAGAAGATCTTTAGCTTCCAGGCAAAGGAGAAGGAGAGGATTAGATGTTCTTGCAGAAGCCTCTGAGTTTATAGGATAAGTTGCATGAGGACATGCAAGAAGTCAGCAGTGGGGGTATGTTGAGCCTCAAGATTGTGCTTTCTTTCATCTTACTTTACCTCATTTTCCTTTGTCCATTGCTATCCTAGACCCAATTGATCAATGAATTTAGTTAAAATTACTTTTAGAATGATTAACATGACCGACTTGCTAAGTTTTATGATTTTTGTCATTGTAATGCATTTTGACCGGAACTAGCTGCAGAATGCAGACATTCCGTAGCTAACCGGCGATTCTGCAGCTGTCTTCACGTTTGGGTATGTTCCAGGTGGCCTCTCAAGAAAAACCGCATATGGGCATATTCCACGTCATGTCTACATTGTTCGTTGCTCACCATGAAGGAAGAAACGAATTCTGGATATGGTTTTGGCACGTGGGAACACATTTAGGAAGGCAAACTTCTATTAGGACTATCTTAGTCCAGATGTCCTTTTCCTTTTTACGTTGCCACTTCAAGAGTCCTAATGTGATTTCGATAAGGAAAGACAATGATCCTGAAATTGTTGCAAGTCTTGTTATGTACATTTGTTATATAAACACTTGGGAAACCGAGAGCTAGGCTAGATTTTGTTCTAGATTTTGCTTAGATTTTGTGCTACATTTCTGAAGACGCAGAGTGCTCTGTTCAAGTTATTTCACCTTTAATGAAGCAGACAGTGTTGTTTTGAAAGCGTTGATTTGATTTGGAGTTAGATTTCGTCTGGTGGTAGAGGGCCCCTGCCCCCTGTACGGATTTATTTTCGTAATTTAGATAAGTATTCTAGCTGCCTTTACGTTTTTGAAGTTGAATTCGTAGTTGTTTTCATTAGCTACTATAGTTATACTCGTTCTAAAAACTCTTCCAAAAGAAGAAGCTCTTCCAAAAGATTATGATAATGAATGGGAAATGGCTATAGTGTTGTAGGATTTAATTGCAATCTCTTTTGTTCACCATCACAATTATACTTATGCTAAGTACTCTTCCAAAAGAAGAAACTCTTCCAAAAAATCCTTATAATGTCTTAATCATGATTGTGATCTTGAACGTTTCAGTTGTGTGTTTGCACTAAGTACCATAGATGTTCTTGCTCTTAAAACGCTTTTCCAAAATATCATAATGATGGGTAGGAGATAGCTATGATATCTTAGTTTTTCATTGCTTTCAGTCTTTATGTTTGCATTTGCACTGAATTGTACAGTTAGGATTGTTCTAAAAAACTCTTCCAAAATACCAATCATGATGGACAAACAGACTGCATAATTCCATAGAATAATGCATGGTAGCCTAGTTAGGATAATCCGGAGTTTAATTTCACTTAAATCATGCTCAGTTATTTTGTTTTAAGTTTGATAATGACTTGTAGTTCAGCACTATTTTAGGCTAGTGACATTTTAAGTTCAGTTTTAGCTTAACTCATTGCATTTGCACTCCATATTCAGTTGTCATTTACTGCATATTAGATTACTTCAGTTGTTAAACTTAACAAAACAGCCTTCATTATTTACAAACCTCTTCTTGTTCTAAAATCTACAATTGATTCATAACCACATGAACAGAAGACAATATCATTTTAAGGCCTGAAGTACTTCTGCAACTTCCTTATCATCTCACAAACAAACATTTCCTCAAAAGACTATTTCAAAAACCTATAACCTTTGAGTGAAGTGTAGTGCTATCAAACTAAGTTGCAGAATAGAGTTAGGAACTAGTCTTAAAGTAAGGATCTTATGATGGTATCAATTTTTTACTCCAAATATGCTTCAACAAATCTCTAATCATGGATAACATGTTGCATCATTATAAGTTAGCTGTTTAACTGTTAGGAGAATTTGCATGCTTAGCTGACCATGTCTCAAGCTCTCTCTCAAACACCTTTGATGAAAGAATTTGACAAATTGAGTTTATGTTTTGAATCATTTGCTTAAAATTCATTATCAAGCTTTGTTTTTGCTTAGTCATAGTTTGGATTTGATTCTGTTTCAATATCTGCAATTGCATTTGTCATTTGTCATCAACCAATTAGGCTTCACTCTGTTTTTAATCATTAGCTTCTTTCCACTAGCTTTCTAGTCATTTTCCTTGTGAACATAAAACTACCAAAAGACCAAAAACATCATAAATCATCACAAAAGACCAAAAACATCATAAAACACTACATACAATGCATTAAGAAACAAACACCTAGGTACATACAGTACACTTCACTTCAGCAGTTTACCAACCCTGGTTGACAATTAAATGAGCTCAATTCTAGAGACTAATGAGCTACTTCGGGTGAGACTTTTACCTTCGCAATTAGGTCACTGCTGAAAGGGCCAGTAGTATAGGGGTTTGTTGGAAAACCTTACACTCTGATCCTGGGTCAGGACCCCTTGAGCCAAGAGTTGTTGTAGTTTACCTTCTCAACCTTGTGCTTATAGATATGACCACATGGGATACAAAGCCTTATTTAGGAGATGCCCAATTGTTGGCCCTAACATCTTGGCTAGGGCATGAGTAGGTAAAAGTTGAAGAAGTAAAAAATACTATGGATGGAGAGCTGAAGGAGCCAATGTGGATTAGACCTGAACACCCAAATCCATCCATCCTTGGCTGCACTCATGTACTCCTAGAAATGTTTCATAACATAGTGGAAATTTTAAAATGCAAGAAAGTGGAGGACATTGTCCACTATGAATATACTTTCTAGTTGTTAGAAGAAGAAATCACACATGCTTTCCAAAGGAGATTCCAATCACTACCTCACAACAAGATAATTAGAGAATATCATTCATTTGACAAGTTACAAGATACAGTTTCTAAGAATCCTTTGTATAATAGGATCATTCATAGGCTTGTGGTCCAATGGATTGGACTTACATTAAATCCACCCCTACTATTAGGAATTTAGGAGCATCAAAGTTAGGAAGATGAGTCAAGAGAGTGGTATTACATTGAAGAGAATGAAAATTTCCATTAAGTAGAAATAGTCACCTCCAACTAAGCATGGAATGTCAAACAAGTTATCAAAGAAATAAATTAGGAAAAAATAAGGAAGGAGGAGGCACGAGAATATAAAAAGGTGAGAAATAGTTTTAGTAGGGGGGTAATGATGCGCCTCCTAAATAGGTAAAACATAAATTTTCATCTAACCACTCTTAGGCACATAAAGGCTGCATTAAACCTTCCTTTTTTCACTTAATAACACTTTCCTAGCTCAATGTATTCTTAGAAGGGTCAAGGATATTTTTCATGCTTTATGTGCCTAACATGATCATTGTGTAGTATATTACGAGAATTTTGCATATATTTTGAGGAGATGCATCCAAATATATTCATGGATCCTAATACTTGCTACAAAATACTTCCAACTTGTATGGATGAGGATAATAAATAATCCTTCATACTACTACATGGTGACCTAGAAAACATGATCCATATTTTTAGGGATTTTTGAGGGAAAGTAGTCTTCTCCTTAAGGAGGCTGCTCCCTACTCATTTTATATAAATTAGTGTTGCAAAAATCTCGATAACTTCCCGATTTTATCTCGAAATCACGATTTTTTGGCCTAGCTAATGTTTGCCTATGTTTAAAGACATTTTTATGGTATCTTAGTTTTTCTGATGTTTGCCGATATTTTACCGATATTTTCTTGATTTTTACGAATTTTTGGTTTTCTAGACCCTTGCTGATTTTATCCCGATGTTGATGTTCGCAACATTGATATAAATAGAGGGATCAAGTAGCAGAATATAACAAAGTAGGAAGAAGCTATAGAATATCAACATAAAATTATTAGTACAATTATGTAAGTTTTTCCATGTACAAGCAAATTTTTTATTAATGGAAATGATATCTGGTTTAATTTATTAGTTTGCTTTTGCTTTAGAGTTTTAAACTTCCTTGGGTTAGGGCCCACCCAAGGTGCTTAAGGCCCCTTTTGTACCTGTTTTCGCTGCAACAAAAATGCTCCAAAATTTTTCCCATACTTGAATTTTGGAGCCTATCATGGATCTTGCAAGAGGTTGTTCCATAGTCACTTATTGGCCAACTGATGATTTTTTAGCTCCCTCTTGAATTGGAAGTGTTAAATTCACTTTCACACACATGGTGAGTCAAAAATAAGTTCATGATCACATTCTTCTACATAATCTTGGACAAGCATAGAAAGTTCCATCAGGACTGTGCCTATGGGATGCCCAATCCATGTCGACAGTCAGTGCGCACTGATAGCAACAATTTCTCACATTCAAACTGCATCCATACTTCCATTTCGGTGAGTTTTTCAAATTGTCGCTTTCATGCACCTTTGTTTTCGTGAGTGTTTTTTTCATTTTTTTGGATGTCACTTTTGATTTCCGTTACTCTAATTAGTGTCATTTAAGTGTTACCTTTTCTTTGGCATGTGTTACTATCACTGTCATCCACATATCGCAAGGTTCGTTCACACTTTAGAAATTGGTGTCTTTTCGCATGTTATCTATTGCACAATGTATGCATGCCTATTATGGTGGTTTAAAGGGCGTATACTTGTGTGAATGAGTTGGTATAACCATGTAAACATCAATCAAACTCATTCCCATAGTTTTAAGCACTGTCACACAAGTGTCGTCATGATCCTCACAAAGTATATCTTTAGTGTCGCAATTGTCGTGAATTCATCACAAGGTTGTTACATTGAGGGAAATATGTTGTCAACGTGTACAAATCATCTAATTTGTTGTGTCATCAAATTGTTTCAAGTGTGTCATCACATTCAAGTCATATCACTGTTCATATCAGTCTCTTTGGTCCCACACTTACCCAATTTTCAGAAGTTCCCCAACAATGTATCCTCATCCAACCTTTCTGAACTACGCACTACGTAGTTCCAACCCTAAAGATACATCCTTGTCCCTTGACACTACATAATGCACAGTTCTTGATTTCCAGTACTGCGCACTTTGTAATTTCAGTGCTCAAGCCTGACCTTTCCTCCAAAAATTGAGTAATTCATCTTCCCAGCATGGAAAATTCATGTTGAAAAATATATAGCCTCAATCTCATCTCTTGAGCTCATGATTTGGACAAATGTGCAATGGCCCAAGCTCCTCTTCCTCCCAGAACTGCGCAATTTTCCTAAGTAGTGAAAAACCTTTAGCTGAGCTCAATAAGTCTAGAAACTGCATAGTTTGTCTCCCCAGTCCTATTTGAAATGTGCACTGTGCAATATCAAGGCTCAAGGCTCATATCTAAGATCTTGAACTGCACAATTTCACAATCACCTGGGCTCATCTTCCCTCTAGAACTGCGTAATTGGTTGAAACAATGAAAAATCCCTCAGCCTGTCACCCTAAGCTCTAAAATTGTGCAATATTTTTCATCATTCCAATTTGAACTATGCATTGTGCAATTCCAAAGCCCAAGCTCCACCCCTAACTATCTGAGCTACACAAATACACAATCATTGAGCCTCTCGCTTGGCCTACCACCCTATTCTGGCTCAGTCAGTGGATCATCATGCAGGATCATAGACTAGGGGTTTATTAGAGTGATGTCGTATTTTCATGAGTGAATTGGAGATGCAAGAAATTTGTTATGATATGACAAGATGATGAATAAGGAGATGGAGAAGGAGGACATGATAGAAGATACACATGGAGGTGAAGAGATAAGATGATCAATAGGTGAGAAAACAAGGAACACCGGACTATAACAAAAGATGAATATCAAGATCACATGGAAGACTCCTCATCTTCAAGTTATAAGGAGTAGGAATAAGAGGAAATGTATCATCTTTTCAAGAAGACACAAAAAAAGAAGTAGCAAGAAGGGAAACTTGGAACTGTCACATCATCATGAAGTCCATCTTATCAGTGTCATGTAATGTCCTGTCACAAATCGTCAAATCCCAGATCATGATTATGGATCATGTAAATTGTATCCAAACTATATTATAAAGTGGAAAAACAAAGGACACACATGGAATATGAAGAGTCATGTATGTTTAAAAGTTATAGGAAGTAAAATAGTCATGAGGGTAGTCAAAGAGTCACAAGTAGGGTGAAGCATCACCCCATTGGTTATATATACACCCTCATTGTATGAGCAAAGGAATTTTCACCTTGGCTCCTCCCACAAGGCATTAGAGAGATAAGCTAGTTCTTTTGAGGATAAATTTGTGGCTCCAACGCTCCACTACTAGAGCTAGCGGTGTTCATTGTTTACATGTGTCTTGGAAATTTTACTTAATATAAAAATCCCTATGGGCCAACATGATTCTTCATGCACAGATTATGGATATTTTTAAGACTATTCTGTGAATGTTTGTAATTCATGTTTTCTTTCATATGTGCTAAAGTAATTGAACTATTTCAGTTATTTGTGTACTTATCATATTGATAATGTTTTGTAATTTCTATTATCGTTGTCGCATCATCGTGGACTATTCTGCTAGATATTAGACATATCTTCCTTTTCATATTGGTTTCAATGATCATCACATCTCTGTGGACTACTCTACTTGATGTTGTATGGAACCTTCTTGTTCATGTGTGTCTCTATTAGAGTGGTAATAATACCTCTCTCTTAGAGGCTCAGTTTTTCTCACCTCCATAGTGAAATAAATTTGAAACACATGTGATTGAACAATCACCAAGCACACCCCCTTTCTTTTAAAAGGCACATTTTCACTCCTCTCCCTTGTTGATAGTTATAACCAAGGAACATCTATAAGAATACATGGAAATTAGTCCAATATTTTTGATGGGGCTCCTACTCCAAATGGCGTGAGTTCTAAGTGGGACTTCACACTAGGGAGACCCCTTGGTTTATGGATTTCCAACTGCATCAACAATACCATTACCACTTATGCATTTTCTCATTTCTGAATACAAATTTTATGAATGGTTAGTTAGATGGTGTATAAATAGTATTTATTTACAAAGAATCCGAGAATTAGATGATACCATTGATATTGGTTACATATATCAATTATCATTCTTGTTTATGCATTTCAATTCACTTTGGTTGCTACTATTTCTTCGCTATCCATCATTATTGTTTCATTGTGTCTGTGCAACCCCCTGTTTTGCACCTACAAGAAACTCTACAACCACATATTTCATTGAAGAAACCCTACGACCTCTAATGTGATGACTTGGAAATATGTGCCTTATCATTTATTGTCAACTTTCTTAGCTTCTTTTTCTTTTCAACCTTGCCTTTAGCACACTTTTATGCTCATCGAATTCTCTTTTGTAGAAAAATAGAGACTACTGTAGCAGTTTACAATTTGCTTCCAAAATTGGCCCAAATTTGCATCCAACTCATGATTCACCTTATTTTATGTGTTACAAGGTATATAAAACCATAAAGATGGAATTTAGAAGTAGTGAGATGAACTAGATGCCTTTACCTAGATCAATGTAAAAATTGCTTCTTTCTTTTAGACTTAAGGTTACTATTTGCGAGCTTTTACTTTAGCGTTGTTTTTTATTTATTTTCTCAATAGAATATATATGTTTTCATTTTATTACAGTTAAGATGGTTTTCCTTCCGTCATTGCAATTATCATATGTTTTCATGTTGTCTTTCATTCCCAACAATTTCAAGTTTTTCCTGTAGCGTAGAACAACTATAATGGTCTTTGTATAACCATATTTCATCTCAACACTTCCACCTACATAATAGACAACAGGGATACAGATAATTATTACTACACATATAGTGTGAAAACCTCTTAATTTTGTATGGGCCCTAGGTTAATAATTAAATCTAAGACCCTTGGGAGTTGCAACATTGTCGTTGCAATACTAAGGGCCATCAATACTTAGGGTAAGCTATAAATGTTATGACACAAAAAACCATGGGTAAAATCCTTTTTCTATGCTATGACCAACACATATATTCCTTTAGTTAGTAGATAATTTTATAGTAAATCCATAAGAAATTATTGAGGATATGATTGATTTTATAGATTCACGGGATTACCTCAATTTCATGGTCCTACAACCCAAATCCAACCTAGGAGGTACCCATTGATTCCTGATATGCCATGGTTTTCAAATGTTGATGTCAATATCAACTATAGATCAGAGACATGACTATATACAACATGTATTCCACTAAGAATCTTATTATTTATCCTCTTTTGATACCTTCCCATAATCAAGAGGACCCTCCTTGGCTTGAAGATAGTAATGAGGAGGCCTTTCAACCTCTCATGACTATGGATCAAGTCGTAAGATTTAAAGAAAATTCTAAAGAGGATTTGATTTGCATTTTCTTTACACATCCTCATATATCTATTTATCAAAAAATTCAAAATGTGTTAGAATTAAATCCATAGGAAATTCCAAATAAACTAACGCAACAAATTGGCATCATGATTGCTTGAAGTACCATAATCGAGAACCATAACTCACCTATTCAAATCCATCCTCGAAAGAATTTAAATATTAATTCTAGTCTCGAATTATCTCAATAGAAAAACTAATTGAAATGTTACAAAAACATAGCGATAGATTCACTAGGGACTATATTGACATGAAGGGGTATCATATTTATATTAAGGAAGATTCCCAACTTTTCGATAGATAATTTCCTTCTGTAGACAAAAGAAAATTCCCAATATATAATGGTTTGATCTAGAAACAATAGAGACAAAATCACTTATGTTTTCCTTAGAGAGTTTAGAATATGGAAGAAATAATTACGTGGATCTAACACAATCTCTCCTCTTCTCCTTGCTTGTAAGCTCCAGATCCATCTCTAAGTGCTAAAAGTGGAACCCACAAAACAAATAAAACAAGCAAGAGAACCAAAACATTCAAATAACATATACTAACATCTATAAACAATGAGTCAAGAAGGAATTGTTATACATATGCATAAATGAGACATAAGTATAGGAAAACAAAGCACTTTTTTTATTACTGGATGTAGGAGAAGATACAACCCTAGCAGATATTGACCTTGTAGATGTATCCCAACTATATTGTCCTTCCTTTGCTACAAATCAAGCCTTCAATAAAATATAAAGTGCATGAATGGATAATGGATCCCTAAGCACAAAGTAGAAACATGAGAGCATAACTAAGATTATCCAAAAGCCAACCAAGACTCTATGGGAGGCAGTGAATTTATAGGGTAAAAGAGGTGGTTTGGGTTTTACCATTCTAGGACTTAGATCCACATTAGAGGGATAATCATTTCTAGGGATAAGAGATAATACCTAAAGAGTATGAATTAAATATCTAATCCAATAGTAAATAGTTAAAACCACTCAGGAATATTCTATAAAGAGAAGATTCAAAATGATTTTTTTATTTTTACCAAATTCCACTAGTTATCACACTTGCAGTGCATTAGATAAATTTTGAGGTTAAAAATGTGCCTAAAAAAAAAATGTATAACCAAAATAAAATTTATAAGAACCAGTAGGATTCAATATGATTATGTCAACCACGAGGGATGATTCAACATTTTTGGAGTAAAAAAGTAAAAATATTAAAAATAAAAAAATGATAAATTTCAAGCGGGAGCACTCGTTGGATGTGAAATTTAAATCCTCATCCAAGAAGTACCCATGTTGCATACTTTCGATGGACTTTGCTACATGAAAAATGATAAATACATGAAATATATGATTGCAATAACATTTTTTCATGTGTTTCTCATTTTTCGTGTAGTAGGGTCCATCAAAAGTATGGAACATGGGTACTCCTTGGATGTGGAATTAAATTTTGCATCCAATGAGTTCTCACCTATAAATTTAAGTAAAACCATAGGGAGATAAGATAAAAATACTAGTTGAAAAAGTATTTTTTTATTTTTTACCTCTAAAATTTGATGATGCAATCTAATCTTGTTTCATTATTTCCACTATTATTTTATAATATTACTTAGGAGGCACATTTTAGACCTCAAAATTTCTCTAATGGAAAGCAGCATGAGCTATTCAATGCAGTTTGCATGAAGGATAAGTGCGATGGGGATAAAAATTATGGTTTTGAGCTATTTAACCCATAGTTCTTGGGACTTTTGGAGATAGGATGCTCTTGGTTTTGCAAGGGATGAAAGAAAAGTTTCAAAGGATTTTTATTGATCCGGTTTTAAGGCCATTTGGTTTAGATGTGACAAAATTACATGTAATAGATTTCCCCCTAAAGTACACAGTCAGAAGCAGTGGCTAAGGACTGAAGTGCTTTACCATATGACAAGCCTGGATCAAGAATAGGCTGGTCGATACCATCAATTGTCTGTTACAATACATGTTCATCATGATATCAGTGTTGAGGTAGGAATACCCATACTCAACATATAAGCCAATTTACATGTACATGTACAGTAATTAGAATCACGTCCATTGATGATATATTATGGACCCATTCTTGGATAACTTTCTGAATGATCATAGTCATACTTTATAATCTTGTATGAATCCTGAAATCATAGCCCATATGGATGAAACTATATCCGAGGTTTTTTACTTCGTCATTTGACAGTAAAGTCTAACCATGTGAATAAATGTGTTGAATTTAAACATGGTATACATGATTTGATTACCAACCAATGATGTAAGTTGTTAAAATATGCAAGAGGAACCATCGATAGTGATAATGGATCCCAAGGTACTAAAATACAATCTATGCAATGTGAATAAATGAGTTGAAGTTGAACACCACACATAATCTTCCAGTCGAAGGCCAATGATGAGAAATTTCCACCAAAAGCAAGGAAAATTTTCATTGAGGCATGCGAGATCCAAGGCAATGAAGGGAGTTTCTAAGTCAAATTCCTAGATAATTTGATGATGTCAAAAGGAAATGACCCATCGCAAGAGAGACTTAATGTATGCCCCATCAATGACATGAAATAAGTATCAATATTTGAGAAAGAAAGTGATCATGCAGCGCTGGTTGAGGGAATTTAGACATGAAGTAAGGCTTAAAGGTAATGTAGCAGATGCCAAATAAGGGTAGAATTTCTCTTGAACATATTGGCGACATTGATACAGATTTGGAAACATTGATTCAAAGACCCGTCATGAAGGCTTTCACTAAGGTGTGATAAACAAAGAGGAAAACGAATTCCCCAACCCAAAGCAGTCACAAAGATGAAGTGAAAGAGTGTAATTTTTAAGAGTGACCCTCTACCATTAATAATTTTTATGCCTAGCTTTCCCAATTTCCTAACCATTTCTAGCTAGTACCTCTTTATTTTTGAAAATCTTGAGGAGGATAACATAGGATTGATCTATAAGTTCATCCTTAAGAATAATTATTCTAAGTATTTTTAACAAACCCTAAGAAGGAGTGGTTTGGTCTCATCATATTTGAAGAGTCTAATGATGTTTAATAGTTTAATGAGTCCAACGAAGGTGTAAATCGACTTCTTTTTCATTTTTAGAAAGTTTGAAAAAGAGGCGAAAAAGAAAACTCCAAGATGTTCCTTTTCATAAATTTGTCCCTTGGGCCTGAAAAGGCGTAAAATGATACCTAAAAGAAATTTTTATCCATGTTCGCCTAAAGTATTCCTTTTTCGTAAATATTATATGCAGCCTGGAAAAGGGGTAAACTTGTATTGGGAATATGTATTTTCATTTAATTTAACGAGTTCGAAAAGACAAGTGCTCAACAATCTTTTCTATTTTTGGATTCTGAAAATAGCTTACAGAAGGCTCCACCTTGAGGAACGAGTGGCATAAATGGGTAGCAACTAGTTCTAGTCATGGTGGAACTACTAAAAACATGTATATGTCAAGAGGCATGCTAATAAGACCACTCACCGGAGCGGTTCCTTAGGAAAAGGTAAAACACCAAGTGAAAGAGAATAATTGACCAAGAAGATGATGAAGACAAAGTGATAAAACCAAGGCTCATATTACAGAAACAGGTTGATAAAAAATAGAAATTGCAAGAGGTAAATTCTGGTATAGGTTTCATTTTTATACAAGCTTGAAACAAAGAAAAACTATTCTTGAAAATACTTGAATATGGTTTCATTTTTACACAAGCTTGAAACATGTGGAAACTATGCTTGGAATTGGTTTCATTTTTACACAAGCTTGAAACATGTGGAAACCATGTTTGGGATTGGTTTATTTTCCAACATAAGGGTAGAGGAATGTGCCCCCCCGGTACCCCCCCCCCCCTCCCCCACAACTTTGTTTTGTATGAAAACTCTTCTCGTGGACCCCAAATAGAGTGCTGGTTACTAAAAGAAACATTTTCACCAGGAAGGAAGGAAGGAAGAGGATTATGGGCATATTAAATGAAGCTAACATCTCTAAGATTGAAATCAAGATCATAGTCAAAGAGTCAAATTAGTTTTTTTTCATTTTTTAACGAGATTAACACAATAAAATAACTTTGCTTGAATGCCTGGTTTCATTTTTATGGAAGCTTGAAACTTTTAGAAGAAACTATGCTGCACATAACCTGTTTAATTTTTTAACATAATGACACTAGAAAAGGAACTGTGCTTAGTTTTATCTTGATCATGGCCCCCAAAATTCCATGGCTTCCAAGAGGTTCTTGTTAGGTAGGAGAGCAATTATATGGAAGGTATCAAAAGATCATATGGAAATATCGGGTTCCAATTCCACCAATAAATGATTTTCCATATCACCTACTGGATCTAGGTCAAAATAATCTAAGAAAATAGTGAAAGGACCATCTTCATCAGTAGATATATGAACGAGATAGGTTTCCACATAATTAACTTGTGGTGGGGGAGATAAAACTTGCATATTTGGAACATTTAGGGAAGTCATATGATTGGCAATCAAATTAGGACCAACAAATGGAAGTTGGTCAATAATCACAATTTTTCCATCATGCAGGAAAAAAATCACTCAAAAAAGTGTGGAAACTACAACACTCATAGCATAAACATATTATCCCCCCGAGATAAAATTGAAATCCAAGGGGCCCATGACTGACATAACATTAATACATACAATTTTTCCTTCCAAAGTAACATGAATCTGAGGAATGATCCATAAAGGTTGAATGGTTCTTCTATTAAAAGCTAACATATTCGAAGTGACAGACACAAGGTGACGAGAACCCAAAATTTTCCAAGTAGTGGACGATAGAATGCTAATAGAGTAGCCCTCTTCAATAATAGTGAAAAATATGCCCTTATTATAATACTTCACCGTGATTTGGAAGGGAATGTAAGAATGGAGACGCAGTTCTATCAATTGATTCCAATAAAAGGAAATGTCATCATTACTTGGAGGGGGTTCGATGATAACATGATAGATTCTGCTTTATTCGATACAATCAGAAGAAACAAGAAAAGCCTGAGAGATATGATCCTCACTCTCTATGGGAAAATTTGAATCTACTAAAGGTGGAATCGTGTTAACCACTTCCTCAACCAATGGTTGGTTGGGAATTAAATCATGGGATTCACATTCAAATAGAGTGTGATTGATATAATATGGATTCAAGTCAATTCATCAAATAGTGGAGGATTCGGGGAAATTTTTTGGTAACCAATTGGAAGTTGGTGTTGATAAGTAGTAAGGGTTTCCAATATTTTTGAGGCTTCATCCAAATGAGGTAAAAGGTGAATTGGATGATTCCATTCACATAAATTACAGGGAAACTTAACTCTACCCTTATTTTTCTGGACCTTATTAGCACTAGTCGACGGTTGGTCACTAGTTAATGACAACGGCTGACATGAGCCTGTAGACCACACTTATAATACTTGGGGGATACCAGAAAAATATCAAAGGAGGTGGTCACCCTTACAAATCATGCTAGGGAATTTAACTTTACGGGGATTCTAAGGACTAGCTACATAAAAAATAATGGTTTCTTGTTTGCCCCCTTTCTTATTTGGTTTCTTTGTCTTCTTAGTTTTCTTCTTATTGTTAGCCTCTTGATTACTAACACTAATAATTTCACTAGGAAAGGAAGAAGAAAGGGAATAAGAGACAATGGGGGAATAAGGAAAAGGGTCAACTTGAGGATCAACTTGAGGTTGATGTTGTTCATGTGGAAGACTCGATTGTGGAACAGTTTAGACATTCATAACTAAAGAGGTCGAAAATAACCAAACTAGAAAACCTATGGTGAATCTAGGAATAAACAACATAGATGTATAAGGGGCACAAATTTTTACAAAATAAAAAAAAGAACCAATATTCCCATTAGAGGGGTTTCTTAGACTGGTGGAATAAGGAAATTTTTCCATCAAACTCAATCTAATGTTTACTAAGGAGTATAAAGTGAGTTAATTAATTGATTTCACAAATAAAAATAAAGAGGGGTAACTAGGCATATAAGGATTACCAAGTCACTATGAACTTCAATATACGGCTAACTACGTGCAAGCGGTGTCTCGAGATATACTCAGAGATACATGGAATCACAATCCATATTAGTGCTATCTAATGCATAATTATATGATGGGGGTGTTCTGATATAATCAGATGTACATGGAGTTCCTTCCTGTATACTCAAAGGTACGTGGAAGAACGTTCTGATATACTCCAATGTATGTGGGAAACCAACCATCCCTAGGTTGTAACACTGACAAGTAATTGAAACTCCTACGTTTAATGATGTTAGAACACATCTTCTAGCCTAGACCACTATGTGTGGCATTAACATTCCAAATGCTCATTAGTTTAATTGAATAAATTTTAAAGTTGATCTCGATTAAAGTTTCAATTTCAAGGCTCATGAAATGAATGTACCTGAATTACTAAAATGCAACTAGCATGATTAAAAGAAATATTTTTCATTCAAAATGAAAATCACACTCAAATTTAAACACATTATTGGCTTCACAGAGACCTAGACTAGTTGAGAGACTCGGGAAAAATTAGTGCATCAGAACATAACTCAGAGTAAGGCATGGAAAATATTTTTTTTTTCATCCTACAAGACCATCATAGGCTATATATGAAAACCAATGCGATTCATCGCACTTACAGTGAGAGAAAAATGTGTTGGGTCGCTCTATCTCATAACAGAAAATGTGTTGGGGATGATTTTTCTCAAAAGATGAAAAAAAAACTCTACCAAGCTCATAATTTTACTTTCATAATATTGATAACTATCTGAACAAGTGAAATTTAGTTGCTTTCAAAGGTCCTAAAATACTAGGCAAAGGAAACCACTAAAGGAAAATTCCGTTCCCCAATGGAGTCGTTAAGTTGTTTGACAGAAGAAAACTCCCTAGATCTAGTGGATTGATCTAGAACAAAATAAACAAAAATAATTATATTTTCTTTAGAGAGTTTATAATATAGAAGAAATACTTACCTGGAATCCAATGCAAGCTCTCCTCTTCTCCTTGCTTGCAAGATCCAGCTCCAATTCTAAATGCTAAAAGGGGAACCTAAAAAACAAATAATACATGAAAGAGAACCAACACATACAATAACATATAATAAAATCTATAAACAATGAATAAAGAAGGAATTGTTATACATATCCATAAATTAGACATAAGTATAGGAGAACAAAACACTTTTTGTATTAATGAATGTAGGAGCAGATACAACCCTTGCAGATCTTAACCTTATAGATGTATCCCAACTATCTTTTCCTTCCTTTGCCATAAAGAAAGACTTAAATTAAAAATAAAGTGCATGGATGGATAGTGTATCTCTAGGAACAAATCAACAACATGAGGGCATAACTAAGAGTCTCCAAAAGCCAATCCAAACTCTATGGGAGGCAATGAATTTATCGAGTAAAAGAGGTGGTTTTGGTTTTACCATTCTATGACTTATATCCACATTAGAGGGAGGATAATTTATAGGGATAATAGATAATACCTCAAGTTCCAATCCAATAGTAAATAGTTAAAACCATTCGGGAATCTTCTAGAAAGAGAATTTTAAAAATTATTTTTTATTTTTATCGAATTCTAGGGGCCATCACACTTGCAGTGAAATCAACGTGTGTTGGTCAGTGCAGTTTCTCTATGTACAACTCGCATTAATGCCGTTTTCATGAAGGATAAGTGCGGCGAGGCAAAAAATTATGGTTTTGTGTTGTTTAACCCTGAATTCTTGGAAATTTTGGAGAGAGAATTATCTTAGCTTTGCAGGGGAAGAAATAAAATTGTCAAAAGATGTTGACTGATTCAGTTTCAAGGCCATTTGATTGGATGTGACAAAATTACATGTAACATCAACCTATTAGGCAAGCCTAGAAAATAATGGATCTTTATCTTAAGGATATAGTTAAAGAAGAACTCCAGAAAATTGTCAATGGAAATTTTATTTGTCCAATTTCTAACAATAAGTGGGATTCAACCCTAGTTATTAAACCAAATTAAAATGGCAAATGGCACATATGCATTGATTATGTGGAATTAAATAAATATACGTTAAAATATTATTTTCCTTTACATTTTCCTTTATTTTATTTTTCTCTCTTCTCGATGGATTCAATGGTTATAATCAGATTCAGGTGGCCCTTGGATATCAAGGAAAACCAATTTTACTTTCCCTTTGGAAACTTACTCCTATTTAGTAATTCCATTTTGAATTGTGTAACCTCCAGCTACATTACAAAGGGTTTTTCTCACGATATTTTTTGACTTGACCAATCACTATGTAGAAATATACATGGATGAATTCATCATTATGGGGATACTTTTAGGGATGCCTTAGATAATCTATAAAATCTGATAATTAGATGTTAGGAAGCAAAAATTTCTCTCAATTATGAAAAATTCCAAATGCTACTTACC
>JAXQQM020089593.1:0-35917 GCA_034641835.2 Pinus albicaulis
TAGGAGACCCCAAAAGGAATAATTAATTAAACCATAATTTAATTATTATTCCCAGTCATGTTTAACCCAAAAACAAAGAAATTAATGAGATAAACCCATAGTTATCTTATTATTTTCTAGGAATAATTATTTAATAAAATTCCTTGTTAAATATGACAAAATCAACCACCATTAATCAAATAAATCATTATTTATTTGATTATATCCCAACCACTTCCTTAAAAAGATAAATAAATCATTTATTTATTTATTTTTCACTAATCAAGGGATTTGACCCAAGTCAAACACCCTTTCCCTCCAACTAATAATAATAAAATATTCCATAGAGGTGGATCTAGATGTGATTAACATTATTTTAATCATGCACCAAGATCTAGAAGGACCCAATATTTTGTTATAAATAGGAGGGTTTCCCCATCATTCTTCACCTTTTGTTGCATACTAGATCACTCTGGATCTATACACTCGGTCTCATTTTCTGCCATTGTTGCTCCCATTGAGCTCTACCTTCTACATTGGGTTTTCTACATCTACAAGAGAAAGAAAGCTTAGATCTGAAGTGCTGAGGACTACAAAGAACCCATCCCATTGAGGAGATCTGGATACACCTTCTTGTTTCCTCCCAGGTGCCCTGTAATATAAAAATTCATTCCAAAATCGTGTTCTTGTCTTGTCTGTTGGATGCATGGAGCAAACTCTTTACTTTACTGCTTAATATCTTTCCATTTATAGATCTGTTTGTTGCAGCACTTTAACTACTAATTGCAGATCTGAAGATGTTTTGTAGCCATTATTGTTGTTAGGGCTATTAGTTATGCGTAGCTAAAGTGGTTCTTTTTCGTACGCTTCGACGAAGAATTCATACTAACAAATGGCGACTCCACACGGGTTTTAAATTACGACCGTTGTCGTTTTTCATATTCCTGCATATCCAGCTACTTCAGACCCTAGGGTTTCTTTTCAGCTTTTTTTTTTCCTATTTTTATGTTGTTTTTCTCACATAAAACCCTAAAACATTAAAAATTCTAACTTCCGCGTGTTTCTGGCCCTATTGCGCAGGTGACAGACATCAGCCGCAACTGAGACGGCAACTTTTTCGGAAAATGCGCGCAGAGGCTCTTAGGAACGGTCGCACCTTTTGGCCCAAAACACCTGCGACACGGACGCACTTCGGCTGTTTCCTGCGGCCTCAGCTCGGGTCGAGGTCGGAACTGCGACACGCCTTTTTTTCCCGACATTTTTTCTGCAATTTTTCTGGGTTCTGCTGCAGCCTCTGCCAGGGTCTTCCAGCCTCTGTCTCAGCCCGCCTTGACCAAGATCTGATCTGTGTTTACTCACCTAAGTGGGAACCCAGCCCCTTAGGGCTTTAGTACCCTCCACTTTTTGTGGAAGAGTTTCAGCTGTTTCAGCCGTCGGTTTCAGAGCTTCAGCCCCCTCTTTTCCAGATCTGTTACCTCCCTTTCAGATCCATTGAAATCAACCTCTTTTCCTTTCAAATCACCTCCTGTCGTTTTGTTTGGACCTCCTTTGAAGGCCTCCGCCTTGCCCCCCCAGTTTTTGCTGATTTCCCTTTTTCCAGCCACCTTGACCTCTGTCTCTTGGCTGTGACCTGCACCCCTTGTCTGCAGCTTTATCCTCCAGATCTCTGTCCCCTTTGACCCCGGATCTGTCGAGCGTCCTTTGTGTGTGTTTCCATAGTTTTCCCCTTTCTTTTCAGCATAGTTGTGAGAGACCCACCTTCTTGGGTTAGATAGATGCATACGTAGCCGTTATTTTTCTGTTATTTCAGCATTTTATTTCTGTTCTCTGTAGGTTTATTTTCAGCTACGTAGCACACTTTTTTTTTGCTCTCAAACAACGGAAAAGGTTTTAAAAATTAAAATCAACGCACACCACACACTGACCCTAAGTGAAGAAGCGCCTGGTTTACACCGCCTGGCAAAGACTCTAAAATCAATTTTCACTGCACCTTTTCTGCCCTTGACCTTCTTGATTTTGTCCCTTTCTGCCCTTGACGGTTTCCTTCTTCCTGTCATCATTGCGCCCCCAAGGCGCCTTTCCCGGAGACTTCTTGGCCTTCACCCTCAGTTTCCGGTTGATCGACCTGCTCCGCATCGCCGTCGTCGAGCCAGTCCACCTTCGAGTCCGCACTCCGACTCCTCTCCTGATTCATCGGGTCCCCCTCCTCCTTTCGGTTCTCCCCCTTTTACCTTCACCATGTCTGGACCAGGGCCTAACGCTAGCGGTTCTCCCGGCCCCAATGCCGGCCCTACTTCTAGCGGAACCATCACAACCACTACTCCGGCCACCCCTGTGCTGCCGTACATTGCAGGCCTCAGCCTCCCCAATTTCCGTCAGTTGATTAATGATCCCATTCACCACAATGCTACCTGGCCCACTATGCCCACCAAGCTGCCCTCAGATATCCCTAAATTCGAGGGCCTTACTGGAGAAGATGCAACCAATCACGTCCGATCTTTCCACATGTGGTGTTCCTCCAATTCCATTACCGATGACTCCATCCGTCTTCGTTTGTTCCAACGCACGCTTACCGGCGAAGCTTCTAAATGGTATGTCGAACAGGCCACTTCCTCCCATACCACGTTCGAGACTCTTGCCCAAGCCTTCTTGTCGTACTTCCGGCTCCCTCTCCGATACGACACTGGTACGGAGCTCTTGACTTCATTTAAGCAATCCTCTTCCACACGCCTTTCTGCCCATGTTCAGGAATGGCGACGAAGACGGAGCTTATGTCGAGCCCCTCCCTTTAAAGATCGGGTTTACATGGACTGGTTCCTTCGCACCCTCCCGTCTCCCATCGGCAAAGATGTCGCCTCTCACTTTCCTCAATCTGAAGAAGCCGCCCTCCAAATAGCTTTAAAATATGACTTGATCTACGCTCAATCGGGTTATGTTTATACCGTTCTGCCTGACATCCCCAGGCCCGGTGGCGCTAACGCCCCGGGGGCATCTCATTCCGCCGACGGTATTGTTGGATCTCTTTCCCACCCATCTGCTCACCCTCCTATGAGCCATGGTCTCCCTCAGGGAGGGGCCAACACCTCAAGCAATATTCCCCCTCCCGGCAACATGTATCCAGGATACGGCATGCCTCCTCCTTTTGCCCAACCTCCTGCTTACCTCAATGTCGAACAACCCAACCCTTACTTTTATCCACAGCCTGGTGCGCCAGCTCCTCCAGCATATGCGCTTCCGCCTCCCTTGCCTCCTCACAACCTGCAACAGCACATACAACCCCCTCCCGGGCAAGTATTTGCACAGCAGGGTGCGATTAATCCCCCTTCTTCTCAAAGAAGGCGGCGAGGCAACCAGAACCCATCTGCCCCGTGTGGGGACCCAGTGCAGTATGGACACAACACTGTGACCTCAGGGCATCTCGCCCAGGCCGGACAGGCCGCTTCGCACAAACAAGCACTGTTCGTGTTGCGGTGTTTACGGTCACTACACTCACGATTGTCCTCTCTTACCCCAGATGCGACAGATGTGGGAGTCTCAAGCCACATTGCGCGGACAACACGCCTCCCCTCACGCTCCTCCTAATGTGGCCACTACCAGCCAGCTGTGTTCACTGATCCTTTCCCCTCATTTCCCTCAACGGGGATTCGTGGCTACCACCCCAAGCCGGAGCCATGCAACCACACCCCTCGTCCATTTCTGTTCCTCGACTGCAGATCCTTATGATGCGCTTCCGTCCCAGTCCCCTTAAGTCGACCTTCACCTTCAAACTCGGTCTCGCCGGTACCCCAAGCCTCTGCTCGGTCTGCTCAGAGCCTCCATCTTAGGGTTCTACAGCCTCTTTCGACACCCGGTGGCCCCTTACACATCCCCTCAACCCAAAGTTGAGGTTCATACCAAGATTCCTAAGGGACCCCTACGTCGAAACGCTGCTTCCAGTCGAGCTGCTCATTCGTATAGTATAGTAGATGATTTGGCGCAATCTCCTGCTGCCATTTCCACACTGGAACTCCTCCAATCGTGCCCTTCCCAAAAGAAGGCTCTACTATCTGTCGTGGGCGCTGTAGATCCTGCTGATGACCAAATGATTGTTTTCGACGCCACTCAATCGGACCATCCTCCTCTTCCTCCTTCCGTCGCCTTCCACATCCCAGTCAAAATCCGGAACGCCAACGTTTCCCAGTGTATAATTGATGAGGGAGCATCCACCTGCGTGATGTCCGCTTCGGTTTGGAAGCAACTCGGATCCCCTGAGTTGGCCCCTTCCACGATCACCCTTCGAGCGTGGGACGGCCATGCCTCCCAGCCCATTGGCCTGTTGTGCTTGTCCCTTTCGCAGTGGGCCCATTTGCGTTGATGTCAGAGAATGTGACGCCCCTCTAGACTACAACATTCTATTGGGGCGAAGCTACACCTATGCCATGTCTGATGTCCCATCCGCGGTCTTCCGCAAGATGTCTTTTCCACATAATGGGAAGATAGTCACCATTGACCGGCTATCGTATCATGAGCCGCCGTCTCCGTCCGCCTCCGAGACGACCATCTCTTCTGTAGCCAACAAGCAAACCGTCGATTCCTTGACCAGTGTCTCCCCCGGCGTTTATAAAGATTCCACCCTGCTTGGTACTTTTCCTCACCTTCCCCCCCCTCCTATTACGGATCCCAGCTTGTCGAATATTTGCATGATGCAATCGTCTCAGGCTGCCCATAAACGGCCTGCCTCAGCTAGTCCGCATCCTCCCCCCCGCCCTCCGCAACCCGCTCCTAGCCATTCATCTCCGCCAGTCGGACCTCCTCCTTCCGGCCCTCCCCCTACAGCTGGTATCCCAGAACCTCTTTATCCTCCAGGCTCGGTCCCCCCCGGCCTTAACCATCTTGGAGCCGTACCTCCTGGTCACTACCCTGCTGGACAGATCCCCTTCTTGGCTCCCCCTCCCGGAGTATATTTTGTCCCTGTCATGGCCACCCTCTCTCTCCCTAACTTGACCTTGGGTATTCCGGTTTGGTACCTTGACCCCCCAGCCGCCACCCCCCTGGTCACCCCAAACCTTACATGGCTTTGACACCGGTTCAACCGGTCCCCCTCGCTTCCACCATAGCCACTGTGCCCCCAGCACCTCCACAGGACCCTTCTCCTGTTGTGACGGCTCCCAGGAAGACAGGCAAAGCCCGAAGGGGGGAAACCCATCACGATCCGGCCCCCCCAACATCCGTTACCCCCCCACGACCACCAAAGCCCACCATTCGATGCGCTTTGTGTGATGTCGTCGGTCATACCACTCACATGTGTCCTGAATTGCCCCACCTCAAGCTTCTGGTCAACGAGACATTCCCCGACTCTGATCTCCCAGAAGTACATGTCACTATCCCCGACTCCCTCCCAAAACTCAAACACTTGCGCACAAACCACCCTTGTGCCTTGTGCGATTTTCACGGCCATTACACCCACCTCTATCCCCGCCTTGACGAGTACCGTTCCTCCTTGGACTTGTACCGCCAGTTCAAGGCCGCTTCGATCGGACCAGAGGACATTCACATTCCGCCTCCCGCTGTAAAGCCAACGGAGCCCTCAGTCACCATTTTGTACCTGTCATCATCCATGAGACCATTGGGGAACGTTCCATCTGAATCCTCCCCTGTTGTTTCGCTTGACCTTCCTTCAACGGTCATCTTGGGCTCAACATCGGTAGATCCGTTATCTACTGACTCTTCGGTCACCCATTGTGACGATGCGCATGTGAACCTCTCTTCTCATGATGATGATTCAGGCCACTTCACCACGTCAGGTAGTTCTTCTTCCACTAGTCACCCCATCTTCTATCACGATGATGACATTATGGAAGAAATTCCCACCCCTGACTTCATCTATTCCCCCTTACATCGAACCCATGCGTTCACATCACATCCACCTTGTGGTCATTACATCGAAACCCAATGTTTGGGTAAGGGGGCACCCACATTTGAGAGACCAAGAGAAGCCATTCTCCACCACTCTCCTAGTGTATCTGGTCGTGTTGACTCTAGACCCCATATTCTTCCACATTTAGAAGAACCTCTAGAGTCCCATATCACTTCAGATCACTCTCGGGACGATACCCCTTATCGTTCCCTCATCTTACATCAGCAACCCAGTCTCTTAGAAATTATTATTGACCAACCTATAGCTTTTCTACGAGAGCATCAGTTCATTATCTCCAAATCCTCATTTTGGGATAGTGACACCAGGTATGCCAATTCGGAAAATTAAAGTCCATTTGATCCCTATATGCAGTACCAAAAGAGATTGGTAACACTCCATTTCCTTTCTCAAACTGCATAACCATAACCAGAACAAATGGCACACCACATCATTAAAATGTGGTTAGATTCCCCTTTTTATAAATACATTTTGGCATGCCCACAGCATGTCACACAAACTCAAAAAATGGGGGCACCACCTGCCCCTACATACATCACTGGGGGCACCATACGCCCCCCATACATATACTTACGACATGCCCATAGCATGTTCCAAAAACTGGGGGCACCATACGCCCCCCCCATACATATACATCCGACACGCCCATAGCATGTTACAAACAAAATCCAAAAACTGGGGGCACCATATGCCCCCCCATACATTCTGGGGGGCACCACTTGCCCCTACACACATCAGAGAGGGCACCATATGCCCCTATATCTGGCCAATACACGACAAACGCCCTGATCCGCCTGGATCTCTGTCCGAAGTGTTCCCAGATCCCTCTCTCTCCAGTTGACCCGCAACTCTGCCATACCTGCACAACCACATTCTTTTTGTCAGGGTACAGATCGGGAAAACCATAACCACACACCACAACCCAACTCCCAGCCATCAAACAACACCAAGCCCTCCTCGTCTCCCAGGTCGCAGTTTTCTGCCATTTTCTGGACCAGGTCGCACTTTTTGCCCCCAAACCTGCATCCTGGGTCATACTTTTTGCCCCAAAAAGTGTGACCCGGCCATAGAGATGAAGGAGGGGCTGTTTCTGGGGGTTTTGGGCCCTAAACTGCAAATGTCATCCAACAACATGCAAGAGCAAGGTTAGGCCTCGTACCTCCAACTGACAGATCTCGCTTCCAACGATCGGTTTGTCCGCTACGTTCGCCGCAAGATTTAGGGCCTTCTCTCCACATTCACCACAGCAACAATAGCAAATGAATGATTTTGGAGGGAAAACTGCCTCATTCAAGAGAACCCATGTTTCTCCTTTCGACTGCTGCAACCACACCGTAGCCCCGTTCGACGAACCGTCAGCACCGCTAGACAGATCTCACCGAGCTCTCAAATAGGTTTTAGTTAGTTTTTGGTGATTTGATACTTCACCCGGACACATTTTTTCCATGAAGGGTCACTTCACCGCTCCTTAAAATCGAATTTCCTCACTTACGACACTTGTACTTGGGGCACCATATCGCCCCCTTACTTGTCCATGTTCGTGTTGATTTTCGTCATGAGTGCCCACCTTGTACTCATGCTTCCTTGGTCCCCCATTGGGGCCTTTACTGTGTGGCAACACTATCATGTCGCCCTTGTTTAGAGCATCCGAGTTGAGTCATCATTGCATTCATGGAGTCTATCCCGCGGCCTTTTACACCCTACTAGAGCCCTCCATTATTTTTGCTTGGTTCCTCTCTTGTGTCGCATATCATGACCTTCAGCCCCACTGTCCCCTATCCTTTCGATATTGTGCCAGTCGCTGCCATGTCATTCATGCCCTTTATGCTCTAACAAGGGAAGTCGTCCATTCGCCACTCCATCCTTCCCATTTCCACCATCATCATTAGTGTCAGTCTGTCCGTCGCTCTATTGTTTTTCTCTCGTGCCTTAGTTGAGGATCTCTCATTGCCTCACCTACGGCGGACCTCCTTCTGTCGACATCGGCACATTTATTCCAGAAGCAAGGTCTAGAGGGCGGTGTACCTTGGTTCCAGCTTCCACTTTTGTTCGGTGCCTCGGATCAGGCAGGGGGATCTCTCACTTCCCTTTGACTTGATTGCTTCTCCAGCTCCTTTCAGCATGATCGAGATTCGTATACTGGACAGTCCAGTGACCCAGCAGCAGCTCTTGATGATTTCCGGGCGTGTGTGAGATGTCTCAGCCCTCATGAGGGGGTGGCCCTGCAGGTAGCCCCCCACATGCCCGGATGCCCTCTTCATTGCAGCCTTTGATGCCGCTCCAGATTTTGATGATGTTGGCCTTAGCCACTTGCAGCACCTCTATGATTCGCATGTATCAGTCAGATTTTGTGAGCCCTTCCCCATTTACAAGGGGCATTTGGGTTGTATTTATCTCATGTACTCAGATATTATTGTACTAGTCCTGGCTGTTATCCCAGGCACAGCATGTATGTGAGACTCTTCATTGTATTCTTATCTGGCTCTTGATTATGCCAGCTGTACTTTATGGTTCGGTCCCTTGTTTATTGGACACACTATTCTTTTGTACTTTGTCTCGGCGGGCATAGGTATGCCTCCCCCGCCGCCTTCAGCACAGGTACCCTCTCATAAAAAGAGACTTGTTGCACCTGCGAGTCTCGTCTCCTCAGGGTCTAGTCCTTCAGCACACTATCTACCTCACATTTCTCTCTATGACATCCCTTTTTGCTGTCTAGTGATTGTGTTCTTACAACGTACTTCGGTCATACGATTTGCTCCTGACACTCGCACGCTGGGGGGCAATCTGTTACACCATTTTTTGGTCATCTAACCTTTCATCATTAGATGGACCCAAGTACACCATGTAAGACCAGTTTTACCCCAAGTAAAACTGCTTTCACTATGTTAATTAGGAAACCCCAAAAGGAATAATTAATTAAACCATAATTTAATTATTATTCCCAGTCATGTTTAACCCAAAAACAAAGAAATTAATGAGATAAATTCATAGTTATCTTATTATTTTCTAGGAATAATTATTTAAATAATATTCCTTGTTAAATATGACCAAATCAACCACCATTAATCGAATAAATCATTATTTATTTGATTATATCCCAACCACTTCCTTAAAAAGATAAATAAATCATTTATTTATTTATTTTTCACTAATCGAGGGATTTGACCCAAGTCAAACACCCTTTCCCTCCAACAAATAATAATAAAATATTCCATAGAGGTGGATCTAGATGTGATTAACATTATTTTAATCATGCACCAAGATCTAGAAGGATCCAATATTTTGTTATAAATAGGAGGGTTTTCCCCATCATTCTTCACCTTTTGTTGCATACTAGATCACTCTGGATCTATACACTCGGTCTCATTTTCTGCCATTGTTGCTCTCATTGAGCTCTACCTTCTACATTGGGTTTTCTACATCTACAAGAGAGAGAAAGCTTAGATCTGAAGTGCTGAGGACTACAAAGAACCCATCCCATTGAGGAGATCTGGATACACCTTCTTGTTTCCTCCCGGGTGCCCTGTAATATAAAAATTCATTCAAAAATCGTGTTCTTGTCTTGTCTGTTGGATGCATGGAGCAAACTCTTTACTTTACTGCTTAATGTCTTTCCATTTATAGATCTGTTTGTTGCGGCACTTTAACTACTAATTGTAGGATGTTTTGAAACTGTACAAGGAATACACACAGTGTTCACACAGCAAAACACATCATAACCATAGGGTGTTTTAACAAGACTCTATATTCATATGCTCAAGTGTAGAATCTTTCAATACAATTGCATGTAGCTCTTCAGTTTCCAAAAAAGAAAAGCCCCTTGTTACAAGCTCCCGTAGGAGTATTTATAATGCTAAAACTGCCCGTTGGGCTTCCTTGACTGTTCAGTTTCTTGACCATTGGGTTTCCTTGCGACCCATTCTTGTGGCGACCTGCGACCTGGCTGCTGTCGTTGCGACCTGCGACTTGACTGGGTCGCAGGGTCGCAGGTTGTAAGAGAATTGCCAAGGTGCGACCTTGCGACTAGGTCGCCGGGTCGCAGAGTCGCAAAAGGTGGAAAAACTGAGATATGCGACCTTGCGACCTTGCGACTAGGTCGCTAGGTCGCTGGGTCGCAAAAGGTGGAAAACCGACGAAATGAGACCTCGCGACCTTGCGACTAGGTCGCTAGGTCGCGGGGTCGCGAAAAGGAGGAAAACCAAAGAAATGCGACCTTGCGACCTTGCGACTAGGTCGCTGGGTCGCGGGGTCGCGAAAAGGAGGAAAACCAAAGAAATGCGACCTTTTTTGACCTTGAAAGCTAGGTCGGCGCGTTGTGAGGGTCGCAAAGGCCTAATGAAGATGTAGGCCTTGCGACCTTGCGACCTAGAGTGCAGCTAGGTCGGCAGGTAGCAAAGAGGTGGCAAGAAGATGTCGACCTTGGCATCTGCGAGTTATGTAGTCTTTCTTTACGTTGGATGTCATAAAGGTGTCCAGCATCGATGCTTTCTTCGGACACTCATAGGGATGTGCTTGTTTAGGCTTGACTCCTCTTTGTTTTAACTGAGAAAGCATTTGCTCTTTGTGCAAACTCGAAGGTTCTTCTGCCAATAAAAGAACGGTCATGGTTGAATGATATTAATAATGCTAAGGGCATTTTAATTAATTACGAAAGAAGCTTGATGAATTTAGACCCTGTGTGGTGAACTTTATCGAGAGATGACCAAGTGTGTGGGCTTTCTACTGTGCCCTTTCTTTGTCGGAATCATCATCTTCCACTGCCGCGATTTCTCTTCACTCACGTTCTCAGTTTTAGCTATAAGTCTTCACTAAGCTCTGAGTGTTTGCAAAAGAAACTATTGATAGGATCGAAGATTTTCTGTTCGTGCCATCTCCTGTTGAATGCTATCCTAGCAGGTCAGGAAAATGGCAATAGTCTGCACTTATGACTTGGCAACCATAGGATAGCGTAAGCGCAGAGCGACTTATTGCTGCACAAAGCTTCATGCAACAGCGACATGGCTCATGTGTAAAGGTTATGGCACCCACGCGCATTTCAAACTCATGCTCCCTTTGTTATCTACATCTTCACTCTTTCCTTCCAAGTGCGCTGGCCGCCTATGTATGCAAAACACCTTAGATCGAGAATTATCCACATCGTGTTTTCCTGGATTTGTATTCCTGTTCCTGCTGTGGACCATAAAACACCCTTGGTTTCAATTAATAGCTTCATTTTCATACCTGCTATGTAACACTCGGTTTAGTCCTTGACTCGAGGGCAGGGCAATGGTGTGAATTAGGACAAAACCGAACAGCTATCAGCGTGAATTGAAACCTCGTGAATTTAGCTCCGCCGCTTATACGATTGACACAGCGGTTAGTCTCTCTTGCAGAAATATGCATCAATCTCTCTTCGATCAAGTAATTTTGTCTCTCTTGAACAACTGAACGCAGGAACAACCATGAATTGAGCTCATCACCTCTGTGTATAGATAGTCTCTCTGAGAATCAAATCGAACCTCTTGAAAGATACCTCTGAAGTACAGTGTAAAATGTTCACTTGTATGAATTTTGCCCTCGGAGATTAGTCACATTGGAATTATCAATCATGCACGAAACTCATCCGTAATTCAGCAAAATGGCACTCGGTCCTGAAAACAAACTTTTAAAATTGTAACTATGCAGGGCTGCACTCGTAAATACGTTAAGTTTTGCTGTTATCCTCTTTGCCAAGCGTTAATAGATCCGTGGGCGTGGTGAACCTTCTCAGGCAGGCCTGCATGCATGAAGAATCTGCGGCAGGGTTTGCGGTTTCTGAATGCATGACCATGCGCCTCTGACCGATTCCTATATCGTTTCTTCTTACTTTTTCTGACCGATTACTATATTCGTTTCTTCTTACTGCTTTTATTGAGCATTACAGCGTTTAACTGATCCTCAATCCACGCTGAAAAAATCTCTCCATGGTATGTATAAGGTAAGGCGCGGTCATGGATATGCATGCAGCCTCGATTATCATTATTTGGAGCCCATGCCACGAAAAACGCCATGATATCTGCATTCTTTGCTGAAAAAGGTTTCACCAACGCGCATGTCGCAATTGCCTCCAGCAGGGTCGTGATTCTGCACCGCTGACAACAATTGGCCTTGAGTCATCATGCTTTTTACAGCTCTGTTTCAATTTGCCCATAAATAGCGCTGTATATTACTGCAGCTGCACTGCAGGTTCATTATAACATTTCTCCTCATGTTTTGAACGTAACATTTTTTCATTTTGACCGTTGCGCATACATGCGTCTTCTCCCAACGTTTGGCATGAAACGTCAGTCATCAATGCCATGGCATCTACGTCCACTTGTACGCGTTTTGAACATGAAATTTGACCGCTCGAAACATGTCATCGACATTTGCTCCCGCTATAAGTTTTAAAAAATAAACCTTCGACCATTATATAGTTACTGTCAAACAACAGCTCGCCAACCACGTTGGATCCCATGCAGTGTGTCCATGCACGTTTGCGCCACGTGATTGAAACTGCACCATAGACATGTTGGCATCCATTTGTAACTTTCTGCCTCATATTTGAAATGTAAAATCGACAGCCATAAAACGTTTAACTTGCATGTTGCGCTTGCATAACTTTCTGACCCGTGTTATTACCACAATGTTTGGCAGGTATATATTTTTAACGTAAGCTGAAAACGCCTTCGAGCCTTTGAGCTTATCCATGATGCCTTCTCTCTGTTTATATTATTCTCGCAGCATAAATTATCATCATCACACTATAGTTGTTTTACTATGCCACCGTGGGTTTTGTCTCATGTTAAACATCGCTTCGGATGACTGTGTGTCTACCCCGAACGTTTCATGACAGTTTGGAATCCACCATTGGGATGTTTGACTCCAAAAACGCCTTTGACCAAATATTTATGTCTTCTCCAAAGAGTAAACTCTGCCCCAATGAATACAACCGTTGCACATCGCTCCACGTTCTTGCACCACTAGAACAGTGCGGCAACACTCCTTTCCACGTATACGTATAACGTTGAACTGCATAAACGCTTTCATTCAGCTTACTGAGCATTGGGCTCCATGCAACATTGAACGTTGCACCGAAAACTACATCTGCCCCACCTTTAATACAAAACACAGTCATTATGTATGTGTGCTCGCGCCCATTTGCTACGTGGCTCAATGACAAACTTTGACCACTTGGACACTTATAGTATATCTTGTTCCAAGCTAACGCACGTCGGGCTCGGGCTCCATGCACGTTGGCGCTATGCCACGTTGGACTACATATAGTTGTGATCTGCCATATCAAACGTAACTTTGACCATCGAATGTTTGAAATGGGTTTGCACTTTGATTTTGGTACATAACAACATCACCCTTCCCAATCGAATGTGCGCCCCTCATAATTTTTATGGTTTTCAAAACAATATGCTTACGAGCTTTGTTTTAGTTTGCTTTTGTTTTACCTTATAATACGAAGGATGTTTGTTTTGAAAGGTGCTTATCAAACCACATTGATGGCTCTTTGACATTTACCCTTCCTATCTGGTGGTTTTGGAGGCCCTCTTTGCATATGCATCAATGCGCCTAGCTACAAAAGGCGTATGCATTTAAACATGACCCTTTAGGTTCAATCTAACATTGTCCATCTCATATGGTCTCACATACACAAACTTTCTGGATATGGGAGCGTAAAGGCGACTAGGGCTGTAAGGTCATTTTATTGCTCCACATTGTACTCCTTGCAGTGTACTTAATTCCACACTATGCAGCTTAAGATCCATAAATGTTGCTTCCAAAGGCTGTGCTCACATGTTTGAAAACTCTGTCGTTGGCTTGCCACCCCAACACATATGCTTTCGCACTGCCACTTGGCACGAGAACGCCTTGAATGAGAATGTCACTCCTCAGGGAGATCTCCTGAGTTTGCTTTGTTCACCGGGCCATAATTAATGCTAGACTTGTCGAAATGGCAAAAAATGTTCCTTTGTATACAGACATCGACACGGAGCTGGCATTGTGCAGGATCTCCATAATTCTGGTGTGCACTAATGAAGAACACCTTCTGCGTTGGTGACACAAAAGGTTCTTTCTCTGATCGACACATATCACATTATTCTCTTTTTAACAGAACTGGTCACTTGCTCCTCCTCCTCCCCTGTTCCGCAACTTTGGCCTCGTCGTTGAGCTCAATTTCATCTCCCTCGATGTCGCGACACGACTGAGGAGTCTGTTACTCGTGGGGTCGACCTGTGTAGAACATTACGACAATCATAATTATTCTTTGATAATGGTGCCCACAGATAAAACATATGAGACTAGCAAATGTAACAGAGGTATTCAAACCACATGCTTAATGACCTACAGCGACAGGGCCTTTAATTGTTAACAAACAAAAGTTTTCCCATTTAAAAGTATGTATGGCAATCTCATTACATAAGACGCGACTGTGATACGAGTGTTCGGTCGCATGCCGGATGATCCCTCCCACATATGGCGTGATTTCAACGACAACATCAAGTCATGATGATGAGACAAATCGTGAGGGATTAGAGATAAGTCGGTGGGATGTCGTTGACTGCATGTTAGGTGAAAGACTTTGACAACTAAGCGGGCATAGGGGGACCCGAAATTTTAAATATACCCAAAATTTTGGGTGGTGTTGTAGCGGCTACAACAGATCTTTAGTTATTGACCTCATATCTTCAGGTTCATGCCTTAAGCATTGTCCTCCTCTGTGAATTTTCTTGTATTCTGCCATACTTTTCAGAAAACCTGTCAGCCTCGCTTGATAAATTGTATCAACCTCACTTGAATGTATGTAAAAATAGCCTCGCTTGATAAATTTGTATCAGGCTCGCTTGATATGGGTGTAGAAGACCTTTGCAGTTATCGACCTCATATCTTCAAAACTATGTTTTTAAACATTGTCCTCCTTCTCGTGAATTTTCTTGTCTTCCGCCATACTTTTCGTAAAACTCGGTTTTCACCTCGCTGATAAATTGTATCCACCTCGCTTGAATGCATAGAAATAGCCTGGCTTGATAAATTTGCACGTTTCAGACCTGCGCATGTATGGGTGTAGAAGACCTTGGTATGAACCAACCACAGGTTTGGTTTATCACTTCAGAGCTCAGACATTTCGAATGGAGGCAAAAGGAAAATGAGAATGACTAATTAGGAAAGATTTTGAAATTTAAAATGTCATCTCATAATTGAATGATGCCTCATTCATAACCTATAACGACAATGATGACTACAAACATGGGTGAGTACATCGAATTTCATCATTACCTGAGTCATCATACCACTGACTTACCCTTTCCCAACAGATTCTGACTTTTTCCAGCTCATCTGACAAGAAAATTATAAATACACGCTTACATAGCGCCTGCAGTGCAATTTTTCATGTTTGCGCTACGAAACTATCAGCTTTTTCGTAGCGCAAAACAACTTTTTTCAATGGGTGGCGCTATGAAAACAGGGTTTTTTGGCTAATTGAACAATTTTGACCTGAAACTTTAGGAAATGAACCACAAATGAAAATAATGAATATTTGACACGAAAGAAGTTTAAAAAGGACTTCATTTGAACCTAAGGATGAGATTTAAACCATAAAAATCTAAAACCTACCCTTGACCAAACGTAAACTGAGTTCTAAACCCAATTTTGAACCATGAAACTTTGTAACCTTATCACAATGACGTGCTAAAATTTTTGGGTGATAACATGTTTCATGAATAATGTGTTGCATCCTTATCTGGACAAGTTTGTGATTGTATTCATTGATGACGTATTGGTGTATTCTAAGAATGAGGAAGAGCATGTCGAGCATTTGGAAGAAATATTGATATTGTTGAGAGAGCATTAGTTGTATGCTAAGCTCAACAAATGTAGTTTCTTTCAAACTGAGGTACATTATTTGGGACATGTTGTCTCCAAGGCGGACATAGCAGTGGATCCAGAAAAGGTAAGAGCCATCATGGAATGTATAGCTCCTAGAAATGTAGGTGAGGGGAGACCTTTCATGGGATTGGGGGGCTATTATAGGAGGTTCATCAGAAACTTCTCATTGATTTCTTATCTAATTACATCATTTCAGAGGAAAGGTAATAAGTTTGAGTGGAGAGAGGAGTGTGAGGCTAGTTTTCAGTAGCTTAAGGAGTTGTTGACACATGCTCCAGTGTTAAAGATCATAGATCCAGACAAAGAGTTTATAGTATGTACAAATGCTTGCAAAATAGATCTTGGTGGAGTCCTTATGTAGGATGGATCGGTAATATGCTATGAGCCATGAAAAATGAAAGAGCACGAACAAAACTATCTGACACATGGTCTTGAGCTAGCAATGATCATCCATGCATTGAAGATGTGGATGCACTATCTTCTTGGTAGGAGGTTTGTACTGATGAGTGATCACATTGGGTTGAGGTATTTATTTGAATAGCTGAATCTAAATTCCAGGCAAGCTAGATGGTTGGCCATGATCAGTGAGTTTGATTTTGAGATCAAATACATCAAAGGTAAAGAGAACGGGGTCGCAGATGCTCTCAAAATGTGAATATAGGTAAATAACATTGTAGTTATGAGCTCCCATCAGACAGATTTACAGGATAGGATCTTGCAGGCAGGTCAACAGGATATTAGGTATATGTATCTTAGGCACAAATTGTTGAACCCTTAGTTAAACTGAGAGGGGGGGTGAATCAATTTAACACATTCATGGACTTTTAAAACTTTCCTTTAAACTTATTTACACCTTCATTTCATGATCAACTTATATAATGAAACATCAATCTTAATATGTGAGTAGCAAGTATTAAGCAGATTAAATACATAACATCAACACATAATCATCATGCATATGGACAACAAGTATAAGTGGAAACTCATAAGGGAGAAAACCACATCTTATTATTGTTGTGATGCAAAGGCAAGCTCCAACTCCCTCTCACCACTGATTTTCTATAGGCTCCAACCTACAGGAGGCTACTACCTCAATTTTTCAAGCTACAACTTGCAAGGAAGCTCCAACTCCCATATATTTTCTACAAGCTACAACCCACAGGAGGCTCCTACCTCAACCAGCTACAACTGGACATCTATCAAGCTACAACTTGAAATGGACGCGCCAATTCCCATGTATTTTCTGTAGGCTACAACCCACAGGAGGCATATACCTCAACCAGCTACAACTGGACATCTATCAAGCTACAACTTGATATGGAAGCACCAACTTCCTCACGCTACTATGAAAACACATGCTGATTTACCTGGATATCAGCTCTGTTCTATTCCTTCTTCATTGTTATCCTCGAGCCTTCATATCTGCTTTAAATCATCTCTGGATCTTCACAGCTTCTCTTTCTGCTCCTTCTTCTTCGTCCACTCTCACACCTTATGCTACTTTCTCTAAACTCATGCTGTTCTGTCTTATAATCTTCTTCTCTCTTCCATTCGGCAACTTTCTAAAATCTTCAACTCTCTTCAATTCTGCTGCATACTCCCTCTCTCTCTCTCTATATATATTTTCGTCACCTTCTGCACATGAATATTACCTGTTTTATACAACTAACTTCATGGCTGTTTGCATTCTACAGGGAATATGAAGTGAACAAACACGACTCTTTGCCTTCCACCATCTCATTTTCTCGCTCATCATTTTAGGAGGTTACAACACTGTCTACTCATTTCAGAATTAAATTGGATTTTTTCTTTGCCTACAGAGACTTGCCTTTGCATCACATACAATAAAAATAATTAAATCATTTACATTTACAGATACAATAATATTTCAATTCAGCCCTTTCATCTCTTGGTTCGCCATATATTTGTCTTTTCTACTGCTGTCACTGTCATTTCAGTTCCTGCTGTTATATGCTAGCTCTGTTGCATAAGTGTTCTGTTTCTTCCGTTACCTGTGTCTTTTGTGCTGTGTTCACATGCATATCAACCTTTCATCAATCTGACGGTCATCAAACTCCCCCTTTTCTTAACTTTCCAATCCGACGGAATTCGCACAGAAAGTTGCATGTTATTTAATTGTTCCCAACCTACGCGAAATAGGAGGTTTTGGAATGCCACGCGTTGCCCTCTTAACGCTATCACGTTCGTTTCAACTTTTACCACTTATCCTCCAAAAGCGGTGCGAAACAACAACTTACCAGTTTTCTAATCTTGCCTTCACTGTTCCGCGGATTTCAAAATATATTCCACTATATTTTAAGACTGTATTTAAAAATATTTTCTCTATAACCATATATGCCTTTAATACATAATACCCTTGTAAATTTTTCGTTTCCGCCAATCTTGCACATTTATCGATGCCCAAATTAGCACTTCTAATCTGCATCGTAGATCTCTACTTCGTGATCCAACGGTTATCGCTTCATCACAACTTACCTTTCTTCTTAACTCATAGCCGCAACTGCATAACACTATTCTGCACAGGATCGGGTCCTTTTTCATGTTTTCAGGTCTTTCCTTTGTAACCCGAGTCGATCTCTGCTTCCATGGTTTTCTTCATAAAACACTTAGCCCCAGACTTAACTTTGGTTAAAGGGTCCCACAACGCAGTGACCAATCATAGCGCATCGCATTTCACTTGCCCACATGTTTTAATGTTTTATGTTCTAATGCTCCTTTGTTCTCCGATGCAATTTAACAATGGGAAATCCCATACTCCCAGACTTTAAATGCTTTAGGTTTCAACTTTGATCTGTATCGCGTCCGCTCTCTTTATCGTACTTCGGCTAATCTTGTTACCTAATGTGCCTTCGTCCATCTAATCTCCCGATATGCGATATTCCTCCTGCCCCGATTGCGATATGCGATGAACTTTGCATCACATCGCATCTTCGCATCGCCTCGCATCTTCGCATCGCCACTTCGCGGTATGCGATGAACTTCGCATTGTCGATGTGTGATATTGCACTGTGCTGCCACATGTCCCTTCGCATCGCCACTTCATTATCGCAATTCGCGCTTAGGCGATTCAACCCAATTCTCAAGTGCTTATTATCCTAAGCTTGCGATGTCCGATATGCGATCGGGTCCCACTTGATTGCGATATAATCTCTGTCGTCTATCTCCTTTAATCTCATCCGTTGATCACTTTGGTCCACAACTGTACTTTTGGGCTTTAGGAAAGTGGGTCCTTGTTCACGGCACTGTAGAGGCATTCCTCGGTATGAAATGGTCATCAGGCATGTGCTATCGCAGTGAATGACAACCGTCGATCTCCGGTCAACGCCCGATGGGCGGGTCAACTGCGAAGGCACCCCCTTGGGTTAACCATCAGGCTGTTTGTGCCCCTGCGGTACCATTGATCCCAGATCAACGTTAACCGCGCTCATAAGATGTGCACGAGGTCTAACTCATATTCCTCTTCCTCCTTTGCTGCCCATGCTTGCTACCTCTCGGAATGCAGATTCTTTCTGCCCGACACGAGTCCACTTCACCTGTTTTTCTTGTTTGTTCAACTGCCGCTGTTCTATTAAGCCTCTTTGCTGCATATTGATGTTGCTTTCCTATTTTATGCATAATGTTACTCCTCTTGATATTTTCACTCTGATTTGTGATTATTTCGCTTGCTGCACGCCTTTGCTGCTTCTCTACTGCCTTCGCTGCCTCTGTTGCCTATGCTGCCTCTGCTGCCTTCGCTGCCTCTACTGCACGAGGTTTTAACTGCCTTCGCTACCTTCGTTGCCTCTGCTTCTTTTTGTTGCCTCTCTACATTCGCTGCCTCTCTGCTTTCGCTGCTTCTCTGCCTTTGTTGCTTAGATACATTCGCTGCCTCTAGTGCTTGCCAGTGTTCTGGTGTTGTTCCTTTGCGCTCCTTTGCCTTTGCTGATGGTCTAATGCTGCTCCTTGCCTCTCTTTTATGCTTTCATACTGCATTATTACTCCACTTCTTCTTTTGCTTATTGTTGCTTCTTCTCTGCTCCTTTTCCTTAATGATAGTTCTATTGGTGCTCCTTTGCCATCAATGACAATATTTTCAACACAAATTGCAGCAGAGTACAGGTATAGGTGTAGGTGTAAAGGATGTGGACTATCGTCTCTGTTGAGATTCAACAAGATGATGAGCTTAGTGAAAATTAAGCACCTTCACTAAGTGGGACTCGCAAGCTATTTTTAGGTGTATGTATATTTCTAGAATGGTGAGCATATTCTAAAGTTAGCAGGATGTTGATTCTAGATGGTTGAGAAAATTATATCTTTGGATGAATTTCTATTTTTATAAGATTGGGCGAAGTCTATTTATAGATCTCTAATCTAAAAATAGATGCATGTCAATTATTACTAGCCCTTAATAATAATCCGACAATAAATATCAACTTATTCTCTTGGAGCACTTTATTTCAGTGAACATATTTGGCAAATCAGTGGGATGAAGGAATTACGCAATTCCTAGGGTGGTTGGTGACTCATGCATGGAGGACTCAGTTATAACTAATAGTGGCAAGTTGTGACAGAGTTGGAAGAGTAGTTATGGGAGTTGTTATTTAGTTTAACTCAGTTAAGTGAGTTAAAATCAGTTGTATCTAGTTCTAACTGAAGATACACTAGTGAGATTTTAGTGAATTAATTATTTAATTAATTCACAACTAGAGACTCACTTGCAACTGAACAAATACAATAGTTAACTACTTGCATGTCAGTTCCAGTGGAGACCTAGTGGAGAGATAGGTGAAAGGGTGAGATGGACTATCTGTTGTGACTATAGTGATGCATTCAATGCATCTAACACACAGTGGAGATGCCAATGAGGATAGCACAGTCAAGGGAAGGCAATATTGAATTCATTCAGGGATCTTCTTCAGCAGGGATTGTGCAGTGGATGTAGGCTATCAGGAGGCAAGAAATTGGTGCATAGATATGCAAATTTCTGCATGACAGTGTGTGACGATTGTTGATTGTACTGAGAGATCTATGCTATGAGCTTTTTATGAGATTGTTACATGTTCCATTGATATACATAATATATGATAGTTGGGGTTTTTAGCTTTAAGATTTCCCGGTAAAACATTCTTGTTATGTGTGATTGATTTGCTTCATATGTGTTTTGTAAATGGTGATTTAATTTCCGCAAAGAATTAAGTGGAAGCATTATGTATTTAACATAAGATTAATTTGTTAGATCAGGAGAGTCCGGTAATATACATGCATCTTGTATAATTTCTACATGTATCAGAGCAGTGTTGATCACTGGAGATTGCAATATTGAAGCAGTGCTGAGTTTTGTGTTGGTGGACAATTCGAATTTGCTGCAAGAATTTCCTGGTGCGACAGTTGAGTAAACCTTGAAATGGATTTCAATGGGTTGCGGTTGGAGTATGCACTTGAGGGAAAATACAACTACATATCCTGGAAGGACAGGATGGAGGTGGTGCTTGAAGATAATGGTTTGAAGGAGTTCATCGATAGCGATGTTCCTAAGCCCACTTCGACGGATGCTGCATTACTTGATGCCTGGAAAAATAAAGTAGAGAAGAAAAGAATAATTCTGTTGGAAGGTGTGAAGGACCATATTGTGTCAAGCCTTCATGGGAAAGCCACTCCATTTTCAATGTTGAAGGCTTTGACAGATCTTTCAAAAGCAGCAACGACCATAAGAAGTTGGCGCTGAAAGATAAGCTCAGAAAAATCAAAATGGAGAAGGGCGACAATATTCCAAAATATCTCACGAAGTTTGTCCAATGTAGGGATGAGCTGGGGAGTGTGGGAATCACATTTGCAGATGATGACTTGGTGAGCTTGGCTCTCCTTGGGCTTTCGAAGAGTTGGCACAGTTATTAGGACTCTGTCAATGGACGGGATAAACTGCCAGATTGGGAGTGACTTTGGTCAAATCTAGAGCAGGAGGAGATTGTTGATCAGCGGTTGTCATTGATGTCAACCCAAGCAGCACCAGGGGCTAACCCAATATTGCATGGGAATTTTGACCTACCAAATTAATATATTCTGGGTCAATAATTATTTTGATGGTTTCTACTTGTCGAGATGTTTCCGTTGATATATGGCACGCCATGTAATTCTTCACGGTTTGAGAGATATTCGTGTTTGAAGTTTGTACCCCCAGTTAGTGGGCTAAAACCCCATGGGGTTGGGGCATGGGTCATTGAAAATTCATAATTAATATTTTTTAAGCTCCTAAAATCCCTCCTACGTTCACTTGTTGAAGCCCCTCTCAATCTAAGCATTTATATAAATTGTGATCTTCATTTCCTCCTTAGGTAAGGGATTTCGCTATCTGAAACAGGTCATCGTGGAATTTGTGCTCTAATTTTTTTTATACAATGTTTAAGAAGCTAAAAAATTTATCAGGAAAAGCTGAAATCCTGAGGAAGCTGCTGTAAAAATTTTAGATCAAGGTGCGCAATATTTTTGGAGATATGATCCGTGGAAGTCAGGGTTTTTGCAGGCTCCTGAAATTCATCTCAAAGAAGTGACCTTGGTAAATTCATCATAACACTCTCTTTGAGTATCGGATTGGAATTTTGTAAGAAGTGGTGGATATTTCATAGTCTGCACTTTTCTCTCAATCAATTTCAGAGCCAAATGAAGAAACAGTGAAACGTGGCACGCCATACAAGTTCGCTCTGCTGAAAAAGTCCATAATTAGGGCATTGTGAGAGATTGGGTATAACTCTCTCTTGAAGAATCCAAATTGGGTCAGACATGTGGCATTGGAAAGATGACTCAGAGGACTACTACAGGATCGAAAATTAGATATTGAGGATCTGAAATAATAGAGATACACTAGATTCAATATCGAGCTCCTAGAAGGCAAGAAAAAGCTAGATCATGTGTTGTCAAGGGTTGCAAGGGACCAGAATTTCTACGGCAGCAAAGAAAAGCAAGGTGCAACAGAGGGTAGCATGACAAGAGAAGCAACCAAGGTGCATAATAGCAACAAGAAGTTCATCATATGAAGTCTTCAAATGGGCAGCACTGCATACAATCATTGTAAAGGTATCATTGTACTTAGTCATTGTAAATACATTATTGTACAAATTGTACTAGTGTCTATCTGCCAAGGGTTGAAGAGGCAGTGTTGGGAGGTCTAGGATCATCATTAGGTGGTTGTGTCAGATTTGGGGTTATGCTCTAGTATATCTTCTTCTTCTGCATCATTCTATATCATTGTAAAGTGGACCATTTTCCCTGGTACGAGAGTCCATTCTTCTTTTATTCTTTTATAGGGTGGTAGGGTGGTGCTAGGGTGAGTTGTAGCTCATTGGGTGTTGGGGCATCCGTTTAGTTGACTACTAAAGAATCTCGAGCGTTGGAGCATCCATCCAATGGGAGCTGGAGAAGAATGCTTTTCTATATTCTAGGAAGTTGGAGCTTTATTTTCAATTGGAGTTGAATATTAAAGAATTATTAGAAAAGCATTAGGTGGTTTTTGTCCCGAAGTGGGTTTCCACCTTAAAAACTGTGTGCATTTGTGTTCCTCTTGTTTGCTGCTATCATTTTACAAACACCGATAATAATTGAAGATTAACTAATTCTCTTATTGAAAGGAATACCGATTCACCCCCCCCCCCCCCCTCAGTATTTTGAACAATTGGTATCAGAGCTTGGTTCCTTCAATAGCAGTTTAACAGTTGGAAGGAGGTCATGGAGCATACCAAGAATGGTGTACCTCTATTCAATGAAAATAATTATGCACTCTGGAAAGGAAGAATGGAGGTCTATCTCTTGGCGTAAGGTTACGAAGTATGGGACACTGTTCAAAATGGATTTACATCAACTACGGATGAACAAGGTAAGAAGAATTTGGTAAATGATGCAAAAGCAAAGAATATTATTATCAGTGGACTTATTGAATCTGCTTATCATAAGGTGTTGGGTTGTAAAACCGCCAAAAATGTATGGGACAAGCTTTAGAATATATATGCAGGTGACTCAAATGTCAAAGAAGCAAAGCTTCAAATCTATAGAGAAAAATTTGAGCAACTCAGAATGAAAGAAGATTGCAACATTGCTGCATACTTTCAATACGTTGATGAAATAACCAATACTCTGGAAGGATTGGGAGAGCTAGTTGATGAGAAGACTATTATACGGAAGATTCTTAGAACGTTACCAGGGAGATTCAACCCAAAGGTATCGGTCTTAGAATACAGTGCAAATCTGGACAAACTCAGCAAAGAGGAATTACATGGAGTTCTCATAGCATATGAAATGAGACTTGATGAAGAAGAGGGTAATTCGCATCTAGAAACTGCGTTCGTTGCATCTAAGAAAACCAATAAGGATAAACAACCTTCAATTGAAAAGACATGCACCTACAAGTGTGAAGAAAAGGGAGATGATGAAGAAGGTCTTTCAGATGAAGAATATGCTTACTTCACGAGAAAACTAAAAATTGGTAAGGGACAATTCAAACGTAAACTTCCATTGATATGTTTCAGCTGTAATGAGGTTGGGCATTTTGCAGCAAAATGTCCAAACAAAAGTAATGGCAACTCAAAAGGAAAGAAAGGCTTTAAAAAATTCAACAAGCAAGGATCCAAAAGGAACTTTCTCTCTAAAGAAGATAGCTCATCATCCAATGAAGACAATGACATTGAAGAAGAAGCCAATGAGAGAGTATTGTTTATGGCCAAGCACAATAAACCCAAGCACAATAAACAAGAGGTATCAAACAACGAAGAAGAAGGATGGACCATAGACGAATTTTATGAGGAAGCAATCAAGCTTATAAAAGATCTCAAGGTAGAGAAGATCCGTTCCAAAAATCTTGAAGAACAAGTTCAAGGTCTCAAAATTGAAGTTGAAGAACACAAATGCATTGAAGATTCACTTCAAAAGAAGTTGGAAGAAAGCAACCAAGAAAGGGAAGAATTAGAAGCCAAAGTAGTCTCGCTGCGTGAGGAAGTGAAGAAAGGAAAAACTATCCAAAACTATGCCAACAGCTCAAGGGCATTGGAAGAACTCATCAACAATCAATGATCTTACAACGAAAAAATTGGCATCGGTTACAAAGAAGAAGAAGCAGGACCTTCTACAACAAAATACAATGAATCTATGAGATCTGACATGCATGTAGACTTTATTGGACAAGATTCGCAAGAACAACCTTGGAAGACAATTCATCGACAAAAAATTTCAATCTAGGTACCAACATATTTTTTATGGCTACTATTATTTATGTGGAAAATTTGGTCATAAAGCTGTAGAATGTCGCACGTACCCTAGGAATGAATACAATTCCAGGAGATCTGTCAAATATGAACCTCCTAGGGCTTAGTGAAAAATCAATAGATTTGAACATTTAAGAATTAATATTGAATGTTACAAATGTCGAAACTTTGGACACATAGCCAAAGATTGCAGACTTGAAAATCCTCCAGAAGAATCTTCGAAGCCACAGAATGAACGAACATGGAAGAAGAAGAAGAATGATAACTGTGCTCTCGCTTTCAAGGCTCAAAATAACAAATATGTGTGGTATGTTGATAGCGGTTGCTCAACACATATGACTGGAGATAGAAATAAATTTGTATCTTTGAAAGAGAAGAAGGACGGAACCGTGTCCTTTGGAAATGATGGATCTTCGAATGTTATATGATCAGGTACAGTCACTCTCGGAAACAAAGATGCTCTAGCCAAGAATGTTCTATTGGTTGAAAACATGAATCACAATCTACTCAGTGTTGGACAAATGTGTGATCAAGGACACATAATACTATTCAACTCCACGAAATGTGAGATCAGGAAAGGCATGCATGGTGAAATTGTGGCTACAACAAGTCGAGCTCCAAACGACATATATGTTCTGGATGAAACAACTAAAGCATGTCTAATAGCTAAAGAGGATGATACAATAATTGGTAGCAATGATGATCGACTAAGTAAGAAGTTTGCTACAAAGGTGCAAAGTGATTTCGAGATGTCTTTACTGGGTGAGCTGACATAATTCTTAGGGCTTCAAATATCTCAGTGAGAGAAAGGAATATTTATATGTCAAGCCAAGTACAACAAGGAAATGCTCAAGAAATTTAAAATGGAAGTAGATTACAGGTTTGCAGGACGGTTGTGTGTCAGGGGGAGTGGAAGTGTGTACAAGTCTGCAAGACGGTTGTGTGTCAGCACGAGTGGAAGTGTGTACAGGTCCGCAGGATGGTTGTGTTTCAGGGGGAGTTACCCTTTTCCATTTATGTCAAAGGGGGAGAGAATGTTGTAGGAAGAGGTGTCATGATCGCAGGGGGAGTAATTGTGTTGCCATCAATGCCAAAGGGGGAAATTGTTGATCAACGGTTGTCATTGATGTCAACCCAAGCAGCACTAGGGGCTAACCCAATATTGCATGGGAATTTTGACCTACCAAATTAATATATTATGGCTCAATAATTCTTTTGATGGTTTCTACTTGTTGAGATGTTTCCGTTGATATATGTAGGTTGTTCGAGAAACAATTTATTGCTGTGTAAAGAAATCCGTGCTCAAGACATTAAAGATTATGTCACAAACAAAAGTATATCTGTCCCTGTTCTATAAACCTTCAAACATTAATTATATAATATTCAAATATTAAACCCATGGAAGGTTCTGCAATGCCATATCCTCCTTATGCTGAAATGAAAGGATGGAAGAAACAAGAAAGAAAGGATTTCAATTTGATATGCTGCTTGAAACAGAATCTATCAGTGTAAAATCCTGAAGGAATGAGTAATGATAACGTTAAAATAGAGGAGCGCCCATTAAGGTTTATTTAACTCTTAAATACACATGTATCTAGAGACCTGCAACTCAAATTACTCTATTTTACTCATAGATATGGAAAACATAATGAAAACTGAGAAACTATTCAGCATAAACAGAATGAAGGAAACTTGCAAAAACTTTTCATTAATTCAGTATTCTTCAGTACAAAATTTTAGCTTCAAGGTCCAAAACTCGGAACCTTCTTCCCTCCTCCAATTGTCTTTAAATACAATATGACCAAAACAGTTTCCAGTGACGAAACTGATTCTAACAGTTCTAACTAACTCTAACTGCTTAAACTACTAACTGTGATGGAGGCACATGCCTCGAAAAAGTTCTATTACATTTATATGATTTCACTAAAAACATAATAAAAATTTGAAAGTTTCTAATCTATGTGAACTCGTGCTCCTGAGATAGTTGCTGTCTCAACAACTACTTGTGGCTAAACGACTACTTGTGGCTGAGCGGCTGGAGTTGCTGTGTCCATTGAAAATCTCTTGCATTCTTTCCATAGCTTATCCTGAGTTGTCGAAGCATTCTTGTAACTAAGATATTCCAATCTAAATGCAACAGCCTGAATGTGAGTAAGACTTCCTATGAATAATGTCTTCACCATCCATAGCAGATGGAAATGCCTTTGTAAGAAGTTAAACACCGTTTCTCCCTTTAGAACTTGTGTCTTTTCATGCCTGCCATATGCTCTGCTTTTTGCAAATGTTAACTGATCTTCATAAAACTTCCATGACATGATATCTCCTTTCTCAGTCCAGCATGAAGGCAAACCTGTTCTTCTTTGTATTTTTATCATTGGCATTTACAACACCATCTTCTTCAACGCCAAAAAGTTGCCTCTCAACGCCCATGGGCAATTACATGAACTGAAAGTCTGCCCTGAAAACAACACAAGGTATGCATTCGACGATGACTGACTCTGAACCCAGAATGCATTTTCAATGTGCTCATCCTGAACACAATGGTCTTCAGGAAGTCTCTTTGCTTTGTCTACAGATGTTTCATACATGTGCTCCAACCTATAGTTATTTACAAGACTAGAATTTTTCATAGAAGCCATATTCCAGTAACATAATTTCACCCTGTTTAGTAATGTGAAGATTAACCAATCCATTCTCTGTAAGGACTCCTTTCTACGATCACAAAGATATTTTATTTTCAGAAAAAAATGATAGGATTAAATGGAACAGTTTGTTTCTTGGTTGGCATGACAAAAATTTATGTAACATTTTGCCCGCATATGAAATTTTTCGCCCACCATCCAATTTGTTGAAAAATATTCCAAGAACCGCTCCTCTGCTGCAAAGTCAATATAGAATGCATTTATAGCTCGGGATATCACATCTGGGTCACGACAAGAATTCATGATTTCACCCAACATTATAAACATCTTTCGAACATTCTTCCCACAAGTGGCCAACTTGTCCATATTCTTCAACCATGCTCTCCTAAAGTGCCATACGCAGAGCAAAACTTGAGATCCAGTTATAGCACTTAATGCATCAATGTCGACCAATGCATCACCTATCATGAAGGAATTTATTGTCCATGTAGGTTGAACTTGTCGACCTCTCTCCATGAGTGCTGTCAAGCACTGTAAGATGTCCGACAATCCATTCTGCGATGAGATAACCCATGCAACAGGAAGAGCATTCTGTTGTGTGTCAAACACGAGCAAGGTGTACAAATAATTCGTGGGGTATTTGGACAACAGAAAGATGGCGGGAGCACGACTCAAAGGAAAAAGAACCACAGACAAATGAGAATGAGACAATGGGCCATTTAACAGTTACGAAGATCTACAATAAATGCCAAAATGACGTGTATAAACCTTGACAGTTGTTTCCCACTTTCCTGATGACGTCACTACGGGGGGTCCGGGAGTACGGTGGAAATATTCAACGTATACCCCCCGTGATGAATCTCAGCCGTTGATCATGGCTCGCTCCATATTTGACCAGTCAACTACGGGGGGTCCGGTGTTGATAATTAACGAGCTATTTTCCCCACCGTAATGACTAATCCGGAACCCCTCTTCCGCGATCACCACTTCCGCTCGGGAAGCTACTCGACGCTTAAGCTCGAGAATATACATATCAAAATAAAGCTTTATGACTACTTTTATGTGCATCGAGCTTTATAAAAACATTTTATTTGTTTTTTATGATATAGTATTAAAACTATAGCATATTTTTTGAATTTCTAGATTTTTTTTTTTTTTTAAATTTTCGAAATAAAAAATAAAAAGGATATGCAAAAGATGATCCACAACATATGGCACGCCATGTAATTCTTCACGGTTTGAGAGATATTCATGTTTGAAGTTTGTACCCCCAGTTACTGGGCTAAAACCCCATGGGGTTGGGGCATGGTTCATTGAAAAGTCATAATTAATATTTTTTAAGCTCCTAAAATCCCTCTCACATTCACTTGTTGAAGCCCCTCTCAACCCAAGCATTTATATAAATTGTGATCTTCATTTCCTCCTTAGGCAAGGGATTTCACCATCTGAAACAGGTCATCGTGAAATTTGCGCTCTAAATTTTTTTCTACAAAGGTTTAGAAGCTGAAATTATTATGAGGTGAACCCAAAATCCTGAGGAAGCTTCTGTAAAAATTTCAGATCAATGTGCGCAATATGTTTGGAGATATGATCTGTGGAATTCAGTGTTGTTGCGGGCTCCTGAAATTCATCTCAAAGAAGTGACCTTAGGAAAATCATCATAACTCTCTCTCTGAGTATCAGATTGGAATTCCATAAAAAGTGACAGATAGTGCACAGTATGTAGTTTTCGCTTTATCAATTTTAGATCCAAATGAAGAAAAAATGACACGTGGCATGCCGTACAAGTTTGCTTTGCTGAAATAGTCCATAATTAGGGCATTGTGAGAGATTGGGTATAAATCTCCCTTGAAGAATCCAAATTGGGTCAGAACTATGGCATTGGAAAGAAGACTCAGAGGAATACTACAAAACTAAAAATCACATATTGGGGATATGAATTAACTGAGATACACCAGATTCAATCTCGAGCTCCTAGAAGGCAAGAAAAAGCTAGATCATGTGTTGTCAAGGGTTGCCAAGGAACAGACTTTCTAGGGGAAAAAAGAAAAGAAAGGTGCAGCAGAGAGTAGCATGACAAGAGCAGCAACCAAGGTGCATAACAGCAACAAGAAGTTCATAATATGAAGTCTTCAAGTGGGCAGCACTGCATACAATCATTGTAAAGGTATCATTGTACTTAGTCATTGTAAATACATTATTGTACAAATTGTACTAGTGTCTATCTGCCAAGGGTTGAAGAGGCAGTGTTGGGAGGTCTAGGATCATCATTAGGTGTAGTTGTATTGTGTTGTGGCCATGGTCTGTGTACATCTTCTTCTTCCTCGCATCATTTTCTATATCATCAGAAAGTGTACCATTTTCTCAAAATGGTGGTCCATTCTTCTTTTATTCTTCTAAAGGGTGGTAGGGTGGTTCTAGGGTGAGTTGTAGCTCATTGGGCATTGGGGCATCTATTCAGTTGACTACTGAAGAATCTCGGGCGTTGGAGCGTCCATCCAGTGGGAGTCGGAGAAGAATGCTTTTCTAGATTCTAGGAAGTTGGAGCTTTATTTTCAATTGGAGTTGAATATTAAAGAATTATTAGAAAAGCATTAGGTGGTTTTTATTCAATGGGGTTTCCCAATTTTAAAATCGTGGTGTATTTGTGTTCCTCTGCCAAGGGTCATTGTACAAACACTTATAATAATTGAAGATTAACTAATGTTCTAATTGAAAGGAATAATGATTCACCCCCCCCCCCCCTCTTAGTATTTCCAACAATTCGTATCAGAGCTTGGTTCCTTCAATAGAAGTTTAACAGCTGGAAGGAGGTCATGGAGCATACCAAGAATGGTGTACCTCTATTCAATGAAAATAATCATGCACTTTGGAAAGGAAGAATGGAGGTCTATATCTTGGCGCAAGGTTACGAAGTATGGGACACTATTCAAAATGGATTCACATCAACCGCAGATGAACAAGGCAAGAAGAATTTGGTAAATGATGAAAAAGAAAAGAATATTATTATCAGTGAACTTATTGAATCTGCTTATCATAAGGTGTTATATTGCAAAACTCAAAATGTATGGGACAAGCTTGAGAATATATATGTAGGTGACTCAAATGTCAAATAAGCAAAGCTTCAAATCTATAGAGAAAAAATTGAGCAACTCAGAATGAAAGAAGATTGCAAGATTGCTGCATACTTCAAATACGTTGATGAAATAAACAATACTCTGGAAGGATTGGGAGAGCCAGTTGATGAGAAGAATATTATACGGAAGATTCTTATAATGCTACCAGGGAGATTCAACCCAAAGGTATCGGTCTTAGAATACAGTGCAAATCTGGACAAACTCAGCAAAGAGGAATTACATGGAGTTCTCATAGCATATGAAATGAGACTTTATGAAGAAGAGGGTACTTCACATCTACAAACTGCATTCGTTGCATCTAAGAAAACTAATAAGGATAAAAAACCTTCAATTGAAAATACATGCACCTGCAAGTGTGAAGAAAAGGGAGATGATGAAGAAGGTCTTTCAGATGAAGAATATGCTTACTTCATGAGAAAACTACAAATTGGTAAGGGACAATTCAAAGGTAAACTTCCATTGATATGTTTCAGCTATAATGAGGTTGGGCATTTTGCAGCAAAATGTCCAAACAAAAGTAATGGCAACTCAAAAAGAAAGAAAGACTTTAAGAAATTCAACAAGCAAGGATCCAAAAGGAACTTTCTCTCTAAAGAAGATAGCTCATCATCCGATGAAGACAATGATAGTGAAGAAGAAGCCAATGAGAGAGTATTGTTTATGGCCAAGCACAATAAACCTAAGCACAATAATCAAGAGATATCAAACAACGAAGAAGAAGGATGGACCATAGACGAATTTTATGAGGAAGCAATCAAGCTTATAAAAGATCTCAAGGCAGAGAAGATCCGTTCCAAAACTCTTGAAGAACAAGTTCAAGGTCTCAAAATTGAAGTTGAAGAACATAAATGCATTGAAGAGTCACTTCAAAAGAAGTTGGAAGAAAGAAACCAAGAAAGGGAAGAATTAGAAGCCGAAGTAGTCTCGCTGCATGAGGAAGTGAAGAAAGGAAAAACTATCCAAAACTATGCCAACAGCTCAAGGGCATTGGAAGAACTCATCAACAATCAACGATCTTACAATGACAAAATTGGCATCGGTTACAAAGAAGAAGAAGCAGGACCTTCTACAACAAAATAAAATGAACCTATGAGATCTGACATGCATGTAGACTTCATTGGAAAAGATTCGCAAGAACAGCCTTGGAAGACAATTCCTCGACGAAAATTTCCATCCAGGTACCAACATATTTTTTATGGCTACTGTTATTCATGTGGAAAATTTGGTCATAAAGTTGTAGAATGTTGCACGTACCCTAGGAACGAATACAATTCCAGGAGATTTGTTAAATATGAACCTCCCAGGGCTCAGAAAAACATCAATAGATTTGAACATTTAAGAAATAATATTTAATGTTACAAATGTCGAAACTTTGGACACATAGCCAAAGACTGCAGACTTGAAAATCCTCCAGAAGAATCTTCGAAGCCACAGAATGAACGAACATGGAAGAAGAAGAAGAATGATAATTGTGCTCTCACTTTCAAGGCTCAAAAGAACAAAGATGTGTGGTATGTTGATAGCGGTTGCTCAACGCATATGACTGGAGATAGAAATAAATTTGTATCTTTGAAAGAGAAGAAGGACGAAACTGTGTCCTTTGGAAATGATGGATCTTCAAATGTTATAGGATTAGGTACTGTCACTCTCGGAAGCAAAGATGCTCTAGCCAAGAATTTTCTATTGGTTGAAAACATGAATCAAAATCTGCTCAGTGTTGGACAAATGTGTGATTAAGGACACACAATACTATTCAACTCCATGAAATGTGAAATTAGGAAAGGCGTGTATGGTGAAATTGTGGCTTCAGCAAGTCGAGCTCCAAATGAAATATATGTTCTGGATGAAGCAACTAAAGCATGTATAATAGCTGAAGAGGATGATACAATAATTGGTAGCAATGATGATCGACTAAGTAAGAAGTTTGCTACAAAGGTGCAAAGTGATTTCGAGATGTCTTTACTTGGTGAGTTGACATACTTCTTAGGGCTTCAAATATCTCAGCAAGAGAAAGGAATATTTATATGTTAAGCCAAGTACATCAAGGAAATGCTCAAGAAATTTAAAATGGAAGATTGCAAACCCATCCTTACTCCAATGGTAACAGGTTGCAAATTGAGCATAGACGACTCATCTAAGGATGTGGATCAAAGGTTGTACAGATATATGATTAGTATTATTCTATATGTAACAGACTCCCGACCAGATGTTATGCAAGAAGTTTGACAAGTAGAAAGATTCCAAGAAGCACCAAAAGAATCACATATTAAATATTCACCAGCATTGGAATATATTCGCCAGAAGCTTGGGATTCTCCCAAGTTCTCATTAGATTTTCCTTTTTCAGAATATAAAGGGGGAGTGGAAGTAGATTACAGGTCTGCAGGACGGTTGTGTGTCAGGGGGAGTGGAAGTGTGTACAAGTCTACAGGATGGTTGTGTGTCAACGCGAGTGGAAGTGTGTACAGGTCCGCAGGATGGTTTTGTTTCAGGGGGAGTTACCCTTTGCCATTGATGTCAAAAGGGGAGAGAATGTTGTAGGAAGAGGTGTCATGATCGTAGGGGGAGTACTTGCGTTGCCATCAATGCCAAAGGGGGAGATTTTTGATCAGCGGTTGTCATTGATGTAAACCCAAGCAGCACCAAGGGCTAACCCAATATTTCATGAGAATTTTTACCTACCAAATTTATATATTCTGGGTCAATAATGCTTTTTATGGTTTCTACTTATCGAGATGTTTCTGTTGATATATGGCACGCCATGTAATTTCATTTATTGAGAGATATTTGTATAAATTTTAATAAATGATATATTATTCACCGAGATTCTCTTGATCACACACTATTTTAGCTTCATGCATAATACATAATCTCTTCTACTATTTATCATCACATGCGGAAATAAAATCAATTGCATGCATACATTAAAACCACAAACAATCACACATATGAACACATTATTTAATGGGAAAGCTTAAATTTGAAAACCCCAACTATCTGTATATTATATTTCATGGAGATCATGTAACAATCATAGTACAAAAGCTCCTCACAAGCTGATACTACAATCTCCTAATCATACACACTAATCAGGTCCCATCTAGCAAATCCCATGCTCCACCGCCACCGCTAGTCACTTAACAAGCGCAATCACCGCCGAATAATGGCTGGAATTAACCTAATTGGTCCTGAATTTCTTTGCTCACGCAATCCTCATTGGCATCTCCAATCACTGGTTGTTGCAAATCATGCAACAGTATAGTCACAACCGATAGTCACACTGCTCTTTCACCTATCTCTTCACTGGTCTCCACTGAAACTGTCCATGCACTGAAGTTAACTGATGCATTCTTTAGTTGATTAATGAGTTTATAATTAGTGAATTAATTAATAATTAAGTCACACCACTCTCACTAATTGTATCAATTAGTTAAACTGAATACAAATAGCTCAACTATGTTTAGATTAGTTAAACTGAATACAACTCCACTAACTTCCTCAATCAACTCCACCAAACTCTGTCACATGAGTTCTAACCGAAGTATCCATGAAATAGCTCCACTTAACCCTCAGGAATAGCGTAATTCCTTCTGTCAGCTCCTGTGCCACATCTGTGCACTTAACTGAAGTGCTCCAAGAGAATAAGATAATGTTTAGAGTCCAAATATTATTAAGAGCTAATAATATTCGACATATCTATTTTTAGACTGGCAATCTAAAAATAGATTCCGCCCAATATGTCTAAAATAGAAGTCCATCTATTTTTTCCAACTTGACCAACCATCCACAAATAGCATCCTGCAACTCATAGAACATGATCCATATGTCTAAAAATAGACTTTGCGCCAAAAATAGCCTGCGGGCCCACTTAGTGAAGGCGACTCCTTTCCACTAAGCTCATCATCTTGTTGCAATCTCAACACTCCCTCTCAATAAGATATGGATTATCTACAACCCCTATCCTGCCCCTGTGGTATTCGAATTTTCTCCTGGTGAGCGCCTTCGTCAAGATATCAGCATCCTGATCCTCCGTAGGAATGTATGAAAGTAACATGATTCTCCGCTGCACACAATCTCTGATATGATGATACCGAATGTCAATGTGTTTAGATCTATCATGAAATACTGGATTAACCGAGAGTTTGATGCAACTCTGATTATCACAATAAATCACAGTAGGATCTAAGTGTGAACCGAACAACCCGACCAGGATCTTCCTCATCCATATAGCCTCGCATGCACCCAAACTTGTCGCCATGTACTCAACCTTCGCTGAACTGAGTGCCACGGATCTCTGTTTCCTGCTGTACCAAGAAAATTCTATAGACTCGATACTGAAAATCCCTCCAGATGTGCTCTTTCTGTCCATTGGGCTCCCTGCCCAATCTACATCCATGAAGCCATGCAACTTCAACTCATCCGACCGTTCCCACCAAAGTCCATATCCCGATGTGCCTCTGAGATATCTCAATACATGCTTCCCTGCCTTCCAAAAGAGCTTGGTAGGCTTAACCATAGCTTGTGAAAGCTAGTTAATAGTGTAGCATATGTCAGGTCGTGTATTGACTAGATACATAAGCGACCCCACCAACTGTCGGTAAACAGTGGCATCCACTACCTCTGCCGATGTAGCATCCTCTTTTCTCCAACCACCAGGAAGAGGAGTGTCGATAGGATTGCATCCATGCATGTTGAACTTCTCTAGTATCTCTCGGGCATACTTTCCTTGAGACACAAACAATCCATCATTGCGCTGCCAAATTTCCAATCCCAGAAAATAATAAAGGAGGCCCAAGTCCTTCATCTCAAACTCCTTTGCAAGATCAGCCTTGCATGAGTGTATCAATAGTTCATCACCCGTCAAAATCAAATCATCTACATAAAGTAAAATGATCAGCAACTTACCCTCCACCACAATCTGGTATAGGTTCGGATCTGCCTCACTCTTGGAGAATCCAAGTCTCCGGTGAAATAATTGTCTGACAGGTGGTACCAAGCACGAGGTGCTTCTGTCAACCCCCATACAACGCTCTTTTGAGCCCCGCACACATGTGACTCGCCGAAGATCTCAAAACCTTCGAGCTGCTCTATGTACACC
>JAXQQM020077425.1:0-142561 GCA_034641835.2 Pinus albicaulis
CACCCAAATGTTGCAAAGGAAATGCCGCAAGACATAGATTCTTAGATTTGAGAAGAATTGTGACATATAAAAGATGATTGGAATTACAAATTACAAAATAAATGTCATTCAAAGCTAGAATATACAAAGAAATCAATTACTAGGTTCTCCCTATTCCAAATGAATCAATTTTTAATTATTTTTTATTTTTATAGGATTGGCCATAGTTGCATGAATTTGTACTTATTTTTAATTCTCAAGCATCTGTCACTATGTTTACAGTTTACTACTCAAGTATAACCAATCTATTTTAGCATGGATTGAATTTAGTAAAAAAAACTGTAATTGGAATTTCATGTGGCGGTATCAAGAGAGGCTCGTGCAATGTATAAGATAGGATTAACAATATTGACATATTGGAGCCCTAATGTGAATACATTTTGTGATCCTAGATGGGGACGAGGTCAAGAGAGGAATACATTTCGTGATCCTAGATGGGGATGAGGTCAAGAGAGACCAGGAGAGGATCCTTTACTTGTTAATCAATATGCCGCAAAGTAAGGGGAGGACAATTAACAAATAGTTTGGATCCTAACAGTACATGTTTAATGACTACTGAGCTATCACAGATTTACTTACAGGTGAGTCTTCTGAGTTGTCACAGATTTACTTACAGGTGAGTCTTCCATCTGCTGCTTGTGTCATTCATCTCGTATTCCAGTGCATATCGATGGTAGTGGGATGACTTCTAAACAATTTGGCACATTAATCTCTCATTATCTAAACAATTTGGCACATTAATCTCTAGAGTTAAGCTTTTTTCATTTTAATCTCCTCTTTGGTTTTCAATTCCTCATATTTATCCTGTACCAACATTGCCTACCAACCTGTCACAGTTTTCCCTTGCAGGGGAGCCTGGAAGAGTAGTGTATGAATGAGGTGTATGTATAGAATTCACCAAAAATAGCGGACCTCCTCCAAAATCCCCGCATATCCACAAACACAGAGGACTCAACATTTTTCTTTGGTAGATGCCCTCGTCAAATATGGTGTAATGTTTCATTTTGGAAGGAAAATAGAGAAGATTTCATGCCATTTCCATCTTAAAACACACATCTTTCTGCTCTCAAAACGAGTTACATCTTCTCTCGAGCTTTGATAATTGCCATTTCTGCAAAGAAGTTAACAAAAAAGCAAGCATAGTTCAAAAATGATAATTGTCAAATCGACGGTGAAAAACAATGACAACTGTGGTTGGAATCAACGGTGGAAAATAAAAAAATCGAAAAAAATCAGTGGTGAAGTGTTTAAAAAAATGCACCTTGACCATAATTATACCTAAAATATTTAAAAAAAAACATTAAAATGAACACAATAATATTAAAATAAAACAATAAAAATCTTTAAAGATTCTGCCAACTTTAAAATGTGATGATTGTCGTCTCATTAAGGATATGCCGTGAAGGGTTAAGGCAGCAAAGAAGATGTTGTCGCACACTCCATAAAATCCCCACATTCAATACTTCAAAAAAGCTGTCATCTGAAAATTCATAAGAATGCTACGTAACACGTAACAATGTGCATTGTACATTTCATTCTTACCCTTCAAACATTACAAAATTTGACAAGAATTTGTGTTCGCATTTGGTGTGAGTGTTTTACTCGGTGAACAAAAAAACCCTATATCCCTAACAGATGAAATAGAAGTTTCAGAAATCACATGGCTCTCTGGTTTTCTTTTTGCTCTCCTGTCATCTTTGAGTTTTGCTCCTCTCATTTTGTGTGTTGTGCTAAACTCTTTTCAACCTGCTTTACTCTAAGGGGAAACGTAAAACCCTATATCCCTAACAGATGAAATAGAAGTTTCAGAAATCACATGGCTCTCTGGTTTTCTTTTTGCTCTCCTGTCATCTTTGAGTTTTGCTCCTCTCATTTTGTGTGTTGTGCTAAACTCTTTTCAACCGTGGCAAATTTTATTACGAGCTAGTTATTAGGTCATTAATGGGCATAATTATCACAGCTGGCTGCTTTGTTTTAATGTTGGGTAAGTCTTCAATTCAAGGATAACCATCGCAGCAGGAATAACACACACAATCCTTTTGAAGACAAGCCTTCACTCTTATCAAATGTCTTTATTACAGCATACAAAATTAAATAGTTAATTAAATATAAAAATTATATATTATATTTCAGAAAAATTAAATATATTTATTAGTGAAATCTATGTAATATTTTTTAAAATTATAATTTTAAATATACCAAAAAGAATTGTTTTTTTTTACAAAGCTGATTTCACCCCAAAAAATAAATAAATAAATAAATAATTACAAAGTTGATTCCAAAAGTTCAAATAGCTATTCCTTAATTCTTAGGAGGTTAATATTTCCAATTCCATCCCTCCCAAAATCTTCCCACCAAAAATTATCAGCTTCACTTTTGTTATTTTGAGCAATTTTTTCTAATACCATCCATCGTAAATGCTTTTAACAAAAAAACTATCACCACAAATTATCAGCTTCACCTTTTGTTATTTTCAGCAAATTCTTGCAGTTCCATCCGTCCATCGAAAATCCTTCTCACAAAAAAATATCAGTTTCACCTTTTGTTATTTTGAGCAAACTTTTAGCCTACAATTGCATTTTTGTAGTGTCGTTATTCCACAAAGAATCAATGTCCACGGTAGGAGCTACAGAAAAAATTAGATGATCAAGTGGTCGATCTACTAGACTACAAACTGAATATGTCATTTCATCCTTCACGTCTCTACTCAAATCACCCTCTGAGAAACAACCGAAGACGTGTTGAGCTAATACCTTTTTTGAGAGGCCATCGTTAAACCACTGAAAGCTGTTGTCAGAATTATTGACTTCCATACTGCTATTGTTATTAACTCCTATATACTGATGTTCATAAGACAATACGGAGGGCTCTGTTGCCCTTAGTAGGGGTGGGCTATCGAGGGCCTTTGAAACTGCACACGAATGGTGGACAGTAGAAAAATATTCATTTGTTGTAACTTCCGGTTTGGAAGAATTTGATGGTAGTGGCGTAGTTTGATTACATAAAATAGAATGTCGCAAACGTAGCAACTGCTGAGTCCCCGGATTTTTGTCCAGTATTGCGCTAATCTCATCGGACCCCAACTTGGTTGCTGGGAAAGGTGCAGCTGTAGGCATTGTATTCATATAAATCGTGCGATCATTAATATCATTCTGCATATATGAAGAACTCCTGATGAGTTTCGTCATTTCTGATAGTCTATCAGAATTATCAAGATAACTGGAGCTGCTGCCACATTGAAACTGGTGCAGACAGTTTCCTGTCAAATTGGCCATAGCTTCCATCGGTGTGGAGAGGCGGGACATATCATGAACCGTTGCAGAAGTACCCGAGTCGCTTTCAGAGGATCTTGTTTCCCGATCATTCGCTGCAGTTTCGCTGCAGGGGGGTTTCAAGAGTGAGGGAAAGGATGGGGAACGAGGTACATCAAAATATAGGTTTCTACTCATCAACCCTATGGAACTCCTCCTCCGCCGTGAACCCTTCTCAAAAATCCTGCACACCACCCAATCATCCTGCACCATATCCAAGCATATAAACCTCAGGTATATTAGCGTTTGGGTTCAGTTATCTCCTTTATTGCACTCAGAGCTCTTTTATAACCCTGGTAGGAAAGATCAGGCATTCATCAAATTACCTAAATTCCTCAATAAAAACTTAGATATAGACGAATCTATATACTATTACTGAAAGTCTGAATGTACAACATATGAGTGTATAGTATGAATTGTATTAACCTACCAGGTTGCAATTTTCGGGCAGGTGATGATAGGATAATTTTCCTTCGAGACGATACTCGTGCATTACCCAGTTGGTTTTGTCTCCTTTGGGAGCTCTGCCTCTGTAAAATACCAGCGTTTTCTTCTTTCCAACCAGTGCAGACGAGAGTGAACTGAAAACCTCTCTATCATTTCCAGTGGTTTTCCAGTATCCAGCCTGTGTGGCTCTGTTTGTCTGGATTCCCCTTGGATATTTGCGGTCCATAAGGCCAAAGAAGTACCATTCCTTCTCCCCCATTTTAGCTTTCGCTGTACACATGTTATCTCTAATTGTTATATCATAATACCTACAATCTGGATAGTAGATCTTATGATGCAATATTTTTTTTAAATTGATTTTCTGATTACTCACATTAGAATTGTTTCAGTCGAAGTTTCAAACTTTATAATGCAATTCAGCCTCAGAATCAACATACAAAAATAAATCTATTATTAAAATTAATAGCACAAATAAATTTAAACTAACTATGAAAAAATAAAAATTATTATAATTGATCTCAAGTTTAGATCAATATTTAAGAAATCATCTGATAAAAAATTAATTTAATAAATAGATAGATATATAAAAAAATAAAATAAATACTCATAACTAATAATGTAATATCCTATAATAGTTATATATACCTGGGAGATCCCAAGGCTCACACTTGTATAAGTCAGCCTCTCCAATTGCAAGGCCAGAGAAGGTGCGGTCCAGTATCTTTTTGGTGAGATAGTAAGAGACGAGTTCCTCATCCGTGGGATGAAATCTAAACCCGGGAGGCACCTTGCTCTGTGCCTCCTCCTGGTACGCGCTCTTGATTGGATTTAATATCGACTCCATTCGCAATCAACTATCCTTGCTTGAAACCATCCACACCTAACCAGGTAAACTGCTGTGCAATACTTGGTTTTATCCAGTAAAAACCAGTGCCAAACTCTGGAGCCTTGCCTGTTAATAATGGCCTCTGTGGTTCTGCCCTCCGAAAGCCTTCAGTGTTATAAACCTATGTAATGATAACCATGATAACAATCAGAACAAATATCGCGGTGGGAAACATTTCTTCACCAATTAAATACCAATTTGATAGTAAAAACATATTAAAGTATGTTATATTTTGAAATACTGCCAATCTCATATGAAAAAAGCTGATTAATATATATTAGATCTCAGAATATTTTGAAAATCTACAATCCAAATCTCATATTAAAGATACTAAATAAATATTGTGAAAGTTTGCAATCTAAATAAAAATGGTTATATTATAGTCACACACCCAATGTTTATTTTTGCTTCATCCAATGAAATGTAGGAATGAACAAAAGTGCGGCCATGAAAGCAAACATAAATGGGAATTAGAGTTCCTGCCCCCAATGCACTTGATACATAAGCCTGTATGCCTGCATCACCAGGTGTTTTAGGTCATTTAGCTATCAGAAAATTAAAATTTTCATCGACTCAAATCTGAAATCTGGACCCCTTAAACCAATTGGCCTTCTACCCTTTATAATCCGGCTCATGTTTATTCCTCTCTCCTCATGTACGAATCTATTTTGGTATTAGAGCGCTAGGTAATGAAACACATATGCTTTTTGATGTATGAAAGCTCCACCATGGAATATGCAATTGAATTTACCTAATTAACGTTCCATCCAACGACATTGACTTTGTTTCAACTTTTGGTAATTTTGTTTAACCACTCCTCTCCTTGCGTTGCATGAGAAAATCTCTTTCACCTTCCCAATGACCTTTCCTCGAGTAATATGCACGAGAATACACTTCATTGGAACCTTCCGAGTGTTTTAGTGCATTATAATTTAATTTGGGAAACATTAATATTTTTTTTAGTGCATTATAATTTAATTAGGGAAACATTAAATTAATATTAATGAAGCAGAATGGAACACAACAGGACAAATAAAACCGACTATCCACGATATATTTGACAAAATCACGTGCCGAGGATGTTCACAGAGATTTTGTTTCAATAAAGTATTATTTTGTTTCTATGTGTCATTGTAGCGTGTTGTGGTTTGAGATATTTTAAATGACAAGACATATCATCGAATTGTTTGCATCAAAACTTTTTAATAAAAGCTACCCTGTAAAAATCATGTTTTATTGTATCTTTTATTACAATAGTTATTTCATTCTAAGATTTCCGTTTTAATCTTATTTTCTTTAATCCCACTGCTTTTATTATAATGGTTATGAAACACATGAGCATTATTATTGAAATGATTGAAATAAATATTAGTTGAATAAATGATTAACTATCTAAGAGACTATTAGATTTATTTTTTATTTTATATGAATGAAGATTAAGAAAAATATTTTTTTTTATTAAATCTTATTTATTTATGTAATTTTTAAATTAAAAAAAAGTTAGGAAGTTTTATTTTGAATTAGAGAAGTTTTTTTGGTAGTTACAATTTCATAAATTAGGCTAAACACATGAAAGAAGGAAAGAGAACAATGAAAATATGATTGAAAATAATAGAGATCTTAGGGTTGTAAGTGACTTGGTTAATTAAAAAGTTTGGTAATGGGAACAATAAGAAATGTCTTTTCATGGGGAAAACAAGTGGCCATTACAATCTGATGTTATCCTTTTCACTATATTTCAAATCCCATGGAGGGGCAGATTTAGCCCCTTGGGATAAGGCTCAAGGAGTAGGCTTCCACACCCACTAGGTTTGATCTATCTTCAGTCTAGCCTAAAATACTCCAAGGAGTTATTGATAAAGAATGGTAAAAAGAAATAACAAATCTCCATTTATAGAATGGAAACAGGGTAATAAATTTAATCCCAAGCCTATCATTAAACCATAGACTAGGGACAAACAGGGAGATTTACCTCACTTTATCATAGAGATTGTTAATTTGCAAATAGGCTTTGTTACAATATCATGAATCAATATCATGACTTGTCAATATCACAAATTGAAAAACCATAACTCATTTCATAAGACACTTGTTTATATGATACATTTTTTAATTCAGTAATTTAATTAAAATGGTTAAAAAGACATAAATACTTTGGAAATAAATATCATCTTTTAATTTTTGTATACTATTAAAAATATTTTGTAATACTCTATTGAAATTAAATCTCTATTATCAATATTAATTATTAAACTAAAATTCCAAAAAATAAATATGTCTATTGACATAAATGTTTTTTATTAAATCTTAAATATAATTAAAAAAACATTTTGATTATTTAAAAATAATAGCATTTTTTTATTTGATACCAAATAAATATAATCACAAGTTTTTATTAAATAATAATTATTAAATTTATTTTTTTAATCTTAAAAATACAAAATATTTTTAATATGAAATTTCAAATATAACAAATAAACCCATCTGTAAACGTTTCAAATGGTTAAAAAACACAAAATAAATAATAATATTTGCAAATGGTTAAAAAAACCAAAATAAATAAATATTATTCCTGAACGTTCAAAGTGGTAAAAAAAAAAACCAAAATAAATTAAAAAATAAATAGTATCACCTCAACCTGGACCTTCCAATAGTACCGTGGAGTATAAAATCATTATACTTTATATTTTATTTACACGTTGCTACAGCGGAAAGAAAATAATAGATACGCTGTATCTGAATTTGCATGATAGAATAGATCATGATTAAGTAAGATTTTGCATCATTTTTCGACTATTTTTGAATTTTCATTCTTATTATAATTCGGAAAAAGATGATCATAGTTTAGTCAAACATTACTTCGTTAGTTCACCTGCTTCTTCGATGGAATGTTAGGACTTTAATGTTGCGTCCCATGTGATCCTACAACTAAAACATTAATATTTGTATTTCAAAACTAAATATGTGAAAGGGAACATGTTAACAGGGGACGAAAGTAATTATATTTCAAGATTATTAATGGAGTTGTCTATTAAGCGAGAGGAATTGTCAGGATGGTCAAAATTGGCTGGAATTTGGCCAAAAAAAATAAAAAATCTTGCAGTAATAGCGTTTGAATCATGTTTTTGATGGTGGAAATGGATTGAACACCATCAAAAACCTCTAGGACACTGAAAATATTGAAGTTTGATAACTATAACCTGTATTTACAAAAATCCCTGCCGGAATTTTTTAAAATCTTACCAGAATTTCCATGATTTTCAAGGCAAAAAAAAAATCTAGTTAGACTATGGCTTTATTAATGGAAAAGTGAAACAATTTAAAAAATAAAAAGAATTTGGTATAATATAAACAAATTAAGAATTTAATAGAAATTTAGGTATTTTGTTTGAGAAGATATCCATTAAAATAGAAATATGTTTATTATTGGAGTTATTCGACGATTAAAATTATTAACTTAGAAAAAATTGTATATAAATAATTAAAAAATTAAATGAATTGAGTAAAATTAAAATGGAAAAAATGAATTGCATCTTGAAATTTAACAATATTTTTTATGTTAGATCTAAGACTTTTGTGATCCATAATGTAGACAAATGTCCTTCAGATTAATCACATCATTAGGATTTGGTCGACGTTTCGAACCATCTAATGTGGTTCATCCTCAGGACAAGGTGAAGAAGGAAATTGATATCATTGAATAAATAGTAAGGATGCATCAATGCTCGATGATAGCTGTTAAAATTAGCTGTTAAAAACTAGCCCTTTTTTTAGTTAATTAGTTAGATAATAATTAAAAAAATTAATTATTTAAAAATATATTATTTAGAAAGGTCAACAAATAATATAATAATTTAGTAAATTATAAAATTAATAATAATAGAGGAAATAATATTAACATAAGGAGAAGGGACTAGCTGTTATTTAGTTAATTAGTTAGAGAATTTAAAGTTATTATTATTTAGAAGGGTCACCAAAGAATATACTAATCTAGTAAACTAATTAAATTATAAAAATAATAATAATAAATGGAACAAAATTAAGGGGAAGGGGTAAATAATAATAATAACAATAATAATAATAAAGAAACAAAAAAAAAGAGGGGGGCCTGGGGAGAAACTATATATATATATATAACCAAAATCATAAAAAAGGGGAATATCTAAACCAGATGAGATAGCCTAAAAACATAAACAAAAGAAAAGGAGACAAATAAAAGAGGAGAAAAATCAAAACAAAGGGAGGAGGAAAAATCAGAGACAAAGAACAACAACACCCGGGTCTAAATCACCTCGAGAGGGTTGGAATCCAGCTCCTACTTAATTTCCACCCATCATCTCTATTGATTTTTTTAGGATGTCTCTCAATTTCAATAGCCTCCCTCGGCTTTCTATGACGGAAATGATCCACCCTGGCAAGGACTTTTGAATCTTCAATGCAAACATGGTGACACGATTTCCTAGCATGCTTCGCAAGAGCATAAGTGCGGGATCGACTATGCCTAATGACTGCAGCATGCTCACGGACTCTCTGCCTAATGGATCAACTAGTTTCCCCAATATAACGAGTACCACAGGAGCAAGGGACTAAATAAACACCTTTCATGTCCTTTGGGTCTATAGGGTCCTTAACCGATCCAAGAGAATTCTTGATAGAATAGATAAGTCTAAAAGAAGAGGCGGCATTATTTATCGTAAGGACATGGGAAATTCTATCCAAGGTCCCTTGGATAAACAGGAGATTCACCTTGGAGATAGGATCCAACCGAGAATATTTTTCTCTTAGGCCTTTAACGGCTTTTTGAAAGGACTTCAGACCACCTTCAGACCTTGAGATCTGCTATACCCATTAGACTCAAACACATCCGGAAGATGGTATTTTTCTGATTCCAAATGGGCATCATCATATATTCTAAGAGCCCGGGTAGACAGAGTGCAGAGAACACCAAATTTCAGAGTAGGAAAGTGATGAGAATCAGCATGAAGATACTACTCAGTGTGATTCTTCTTACGGAAAACTTGGTGAAAGATAGAACCATCATCCCTTCTAGAGAGAAGAATATGTAAGAAGGGAAGGCAGCCATCCACCTCTACTTCCATCATGAATTTGATGTAATCAGACTGGGAATTCAGGTGATCAAGAACTAAATCTAACTTCTCACGACCATGGGGCCAGATGACATAGGTGTCATCCATGAACCTATTCCACTTCTTTGGGCGAAATTGAGCTGAGGCCAAAGCATTCATTTCAAAATCCTCCATAAATAAGTTCACAAAAATAGGGGAAAGAGGAGAACCCATCCCCACTCCGTAGGTTTGCTCATAGAACTCACATTAGAAACTTAAAAAAGTCGAGGTGAGACACAGGGAAACCAACTTAGAAGTGTCATCATTCGAGACTTGCTTAATGACCTCAATAGCTTCTGGGATGGGGATTTTGGTAAATAAGGAGACAACATAAAAAATAACTAACAAATCCCCAGGATCAAGCTTGATTTCTTTCCATTCCCTGATAAAAGAAGTAGAGTCCTTCACAAAAGAATTAGTAAGCCCCACCAAGGGTTCAAGATTACGGGCTAAGAATTTAGCTAGATGATAAGAAGGACCACCTATTGTGTTAACTCTGCGCGCTTGGTGGGTTCCAAAGTTAGCAAAGAGCATATCTCTGCCCTCAGTGGGTGGGTTAGCAAGCAGCCTTTCACGTCAGTCAGTTCTTCCATGGGATTTTCGCTTTCGCCCTCTTCATTAGTGGTTTTGGATTCTGCATGTGAGCGACCCTCTTCGGCTAGGGTTTGGAATCTGGGTGGTGGAAATGTTAATTTTATTTCAAACTCTATGGCTGCCTCTCCCTCGATTAGGAATGATGCTTTGTATTCAACTAAGGTTTCAAGCGCCTTAGCATGGATCAACCATGGAAAATTTTAGGGGCTAATATTCGCAGTTGGGTTAATTCTCCATGATTTTTCCAAAAAATAGATTTGTCAATTTCCATTATTTTATAAAACTGATTCGCCCAAATTTTACAATATAAGTTTATTTTACTTTAAAAATCACCAAAATTATATAGAAAATATATATAATATCATTATAAATTTGATTAATTTTACAAATACATCAATAAAGATTTTATAGTTTGCATAGTAGGGACTAGTGAGATTCGCCAATTTTTTAAACTTCAAGATAATTTTCCATCCTCAAAATTTTCCCTGGGATCAACCCCCGTTCCTAAATGTCTTGGTTTGCAACTCTTCTATTGCAACTTCGGCTATCTCTTCGGCCTTTTCGGGGAGCGTAGACTCTTCTTCGTCAACCGGATTGTATGTTGCCTCTACCATTGTTAGTCGCTCCAGCCATGCTATATCCAGCATCCAACATCAACCGCGGGTGAGTTCTACTCGAACCCTCTCTCCCATCACCATTTCGTTGGTTAGTTCCAATTTCGTTACGACATCGTTGTCTCCTTCTTGTGGGATTTCAGATGTATTTTTAGGTGTGATGGTAACTCTTCCCAACAACAGCGTTGTCTTCAACTTGGGTTGCAGTAAGTTATTAGGTAATAATTTCGTCGATCCTTTGAAAATAAATATTAAAAACCTATCCCCTAACCACTTTTCTAATAACTGCGTTAGTTTGATTTTAAATGACAATAATAATGTCATTGTAAACAATGAATCCAATTGTAATATAATAATGGATGATAATTTATCAATGAGGAATAAGGATAATATTATTTATAATGGGGATTATAACATTGATCGAATTAATATTGAAAATAATTCTCCTATCATTAATAACCAAACTAGTAATACTATAGGGAAAAATAATAATAATATTATAGATAATAATAACCAAATTAATAATAATAATATTATAGATAATAATAACCAAATTAATGTTAATAATAATAATTTTGTAGTTATCAATAGTAATCATTTTTTTTCTTCTGAAAATTTCATTAACTTGTCCTCTTTGAGCTTTGATTACTTTGCTTTTCGTCTTCTCTATAAAGGGCTTAATTTTTCCATGGCCCCTAAGAAGATCCCTATTGATGACATTATCTGCAACATAGAGTATGGTATCAAGGATCTCCCAGAAAATATTAGGGAAACTATTATGCAAGACTGCTCCATTATTCTTAGGAAGGCCAAGCCTCCTTGAAGTAATTTGAGCAAGTCAGAGTTTCTTTCCCTTAAATCCCTTAGAAGCGACCCTGGTATTGTCATCTTTAAGGCTGATAAGGGCGGTGCTATTGTTATTATGGATAAGTCAGACTATGTCAACAAGATGGCTGACCATCTTTCCCTTAGTGGTAGTTATGTTAAGCTTAAGAAGAATCCCTTTAATTCTATCTCTAAGGAGATTTCCCTTGCTATTAAGTTTGATCCCTCTCTTAACCCCATCTGGAGGAAGCTTATTGAGAGTAATCCCCTCCCCCCTAGGATTTATGGCCTTCCGAAGATTCATAAGCCTGGGGTCCCTTTAAGACCTATTGCTAACACAATAGGTGGTCCTTCTTATCATCTGGCTAAATTCTTAGCCCGTAAGCTTAAACCCTTGGTGGGGCTTACTGATTATTTTGTGAAGGACTCTGCTTGTTTTATCAGGGAATGGAAAGACATCAGGCTTAATCCTATTGATTTGTTAGTTAGTTTCGATGTTGTCTCTATATTTACCAAAATCCCCATCTCGGAAGCTATTGACGTCATTAAGCGAGTCTCGGATGATGACACTTCTAAGTTGGTTGGCCTGTGTCTCACCTCGACTTTTTCCAGTTTCCAAGGAGGAGAGTTCTATGAGAAAACCTGTGGAGTGGCCATGGGTTCTCCTCTTTCCCCTGTTGTCGCGAACTTATTATGGAGGATTTTGAAATGAAGGCTTTGGACTCAGCTCAATTTCACCTAAAGAAGTGGAATAGGGGTTCATGGATGATACCTGTGTCATCTGGCCCCATGGTCATGAGAAGTTAGATTTTTTTATTGATCACCTGAATTCCCAGTCTGATTACATCAAATTCACGATGGAAGTAGAGGTGTATGGATGCCTTCCCTTATTAGATGTTATTCTCTCTAGAAGGGATGATGGTTCTATCTCTTACCAATTTTTTCGTAAGAAGACTCACACTGAGCAGTATCTTCATGCTGATTCTCATCACTTTCCTTCTCAGAAATTTGGTGTTCTCTACACTCTGGCTACCCAGGCTCTTAGAATATCTGATGATGCCCATTTGGAATTGAAAAATCCCATCTTCTGGATGTGTTTGAGTCTCATGGATATAACAGATCTCAAGGTCTGAAGGCCTTTCAAAAAGCCGTTAAAGGCCCGAGAGACAAATCTTCTTGGTTGGATAATATCTCCAAGGTGAATCTCCTGTTTATCGAAGGGACCTTGGATAGAATTGCCTAGGTCCTTAAGAGAAATAATGTTGCCTCTTCTTTTAGACCTATCTGTTCTATCAAGAATTCTCTCGGATAGGTTAAGGACCCTATAGACCCAAAGGACATGAAAGGTGCTTATTTAGTCCCTTGCTCCTACGGTACTCCTTATAGAAACTAGTCAATCCACTAGGCAAAGAATCCGTGAGCATGCTGCAGACATTAGGCACAGTCAATCCCACACTTCTGCTCTTGCAGAGCATGCTAGGAAATCGTGTCACCATGTTTGTATTGAAGATTCCAAATTCTTTGCCAGGGTGGATCATTTCCATCATAGAAAGCTTAGGGAGGCTATTGAAATTGAGAGACATCCTAAAAATATCAACAGAGATGATGGGTGGAAATTAAGTAGGAGCTGGATTCCAGCCCTCTATAGATGATTCACACCCCAAGTGTTGTTATCCTTTGTCTCTAATTTGTCCTCCTCCCTTTGTTTTGATTTTTCTCCTCTTTTATTTGTTTCCTTTTCTTTGGTTTATGTTTTTACGCTATCTCATCTTGTCTAGATATTTCCCCAAATTTTATTATTTTGGTTATATATATATATATATATATAATTTCCCCCCCTGCCACCCCCCGCCCCTTTATTATTATTATTATTATTATTATTATTATTATTTACCCTTTCCCCTTAATTTTGTTCCATTTATTATTATTATTTTTATAATTTAATTAATTTTCTAGATTATTATATTCTTTGGTGACCCTTCTAAATAATAATAACTTTAAATTCTCTAACTAATTAACTAAATAACTGCTAGTCCCTTCCCCTTATGTAAATAATAAATATTATTTTCTTTATTATTATTAATTTTATTATTTAATAAATTATTATATTATTTGTTGACCTTTCTAAATAATATATTTTTAAATAATTAAATATTTTTAATTATTATCTAACTAATTAACTAAAAAAACAGCTAGTTTTTAACGGCTAATTCTAACAGCTATCATCGGGCATTGATGCATCCTTACTATTTATTCAATGAGATCGATTTCCTTCTTCACCTTGTCTTAATGATGAACCACATTAGATGGTTTGAAATGTTGACCAAATCCTAATGATGTGATTAATCCGAAATACATTTATCTATAATAATTTTTATTTTATTAGTTATATTTATATAAATATTGGATCAAAATTAATATGTTTTTTATGGAAAAAATTTCAAGAAATAGATTTGAAAAATGTATTAAATTAATGATAAGTTTGACTAAATTAATTAATTATAATAGAAAATTAAATAATATATTTGTCATTAGAGTTATCCAATAATTATCACTTATCCCAAAGTAAGTAATATATGTAAATAATTAATAAGATTAAAAATAGAGTAAAATTAAAAGTCAAATAATAATATTCGATGAAAATTCAAAAAAGAGAAGAAAGAGATTAAATGATGAAATTGAAAAATAATTATATTAGCCTACATATTTCGATTAAACTTTGGGTTGTATAACTCTAGGGAATTTATGTTAAATCAATACAAAGAAAAATATATTAAATTTTTTGATATGGAGTAAGTCAATAGTAATTTTTTATTTTTAAACTATTAAGGAAATAAATATTATTTAAATTATTGAAATAGATTAAAAAGATGGTCAATTGGAAAAGGGAGAAGGATTTTTCATTAGGTAAATACAATAAATTAATTGAATATTATAATGAAGTTTGACTATGTAATAGAAAAATATTAATTAAAGAAATAATTCTATAAGGGAAGGGGGAAGGAGTACTATTAATGAGAAAGTTAGAGGGAAAGGAAGATTAGGAAGTGTTAGAGTTTGAATTAGTGGAACAACGTTTAGATGATAAGAAATGGATGGTGGGTTTTGAGGATTCTATTAATTGGTACCTATCATCACCATTAAAATTATTAGGATGTTTTTCAATTTCAAGGGTTTCCCTAATGACCCAGTTGGAGTGAAATGGGGCAAAAGCTAAGATTTTGGTCTTGTCAAAAAAAATATGGTGTTTGTTATAATGGGAGTGCTCAACAATGATAAATTTTTCAATGTTGTTGTCGAAGGTGTCAACCGCATGTTCTTTCAAAAGATCTTTGAAGTATCTATGGGTTTTTCCTATGTAAGACATCCCATAGGAGCATGAGATCTCATAAACTACAGGATCTCACATAGGGTTATTTTTATCCTTGGAATATATAAAGAGTTGGTTTAGGGTTTTGTGGGGCTTGAAAAATGTTTTATGTTCTTTTTGGAAAGGATATTCGATAACTATTTGATAACTCCGTGAACGTAAGGAAGGGTTACTTTGGCTAAGGGAGGGGTGCAAGGAAGGTTTTTAGGGTGGGAATGGAGGCCAAAATGGGAGGCTTCCCTGATCTGATAATTGCTGTAACCATTAGACTTAAGAGATTTTAAGAGATGGGCTCTTTCCTTGGGAAAGGATTGGGAGGAGGAGATTCGAATGGCTCAGGAGACAAGGGTTTTAAGAACATTTTTTTTTAGCACGATGGTGAGGAAGTTAGCATGAAGGTACATATCGATGTGGGTATTTTTTAGATATACTTGGTGAGTTAGGGAACCATAGGAAAGGCATGAGACAAGGACATCTATAAGGAGTAGTGATTGGTTCTCTTCAAGCTCCATAGTAAACTGAATGTGGGGGGGGAATTTATTGAGATTAGAAAGGAAATTGTGGAGCGAAGGTAATCCATGAGACGAAATGAAAAAGTTTTCATCTACAAAACGCTTCCAACATTCACGTTTAAGGTGGAAGGTTTCAATGGCCAAAGTTTCAAAGTGTTCCATAAATTTGTTAGCGAAAACAAGGGAGAGGTATGAGCCCATGGTTGCTCCCTTATTTTTTTCATAAAAAACTCCATCAAAGGTGAAAAAGGTGGTGTTAAGATAGATTTTCAAGCCACAGAAAACCGTCAACCAACTCTTTATATCTTGCAAGGATAAAAATAACCCTATGTCAGGTCGGAGAGTCTATTATATCCCCTACTCCTGTGGAATGTCTTACATAGGACAAACCAATAGATCCTTCAAAGCTCGCTTGAAAGAACACATGGTTGACACCTTCCACAACCACATTACAAAATATCTCATTGTTGAGCACTGTAATTCTACCAAACACCTTATTTGTTTTGAAAAGACCAAAATCCTAGCTTGCGCCCCATTTCACTCCAACTGGGTCACTAAGGAAGCCCTTGAAATTGAAAAAACATCCTAACAATTTCAGTCGTGATGATGAGTACCAATTCAGCCAGTCTCGGAAACTCGCCATCCATTTCTTATCATATAAACATTGTTACACTAATTCTTCTTCCTTTCCCTCTAACTTTCTCATTACTAATACTCCTTCACCCTCTTTCTCATTAATTAATAATACTACTCCTTCCCTCTTCTCTTATAAAATTATTCTTTTAATTAATATTTTTCTATTACATAGTCATCCTTCATTATAATATTCAACTAATTTATTGCATTTACCTAATGAAAAATCATTTCCCCCTCTTCCAATTCACTATATTTTTAATGTATTTCAATAATTTAAATAATATTTCTTTCCTTAACACTTTCCATTTTTTATACTTTTGACTTACTCAATATAAAAAAAGTTACTATATTTTTCTTTCCACTTAGTTTACATAAATTTCCCATATTAATACAACCCAAATTTTAAAACAAATATTTATATTAATATAACTATTTTTCAATTTCATTGTTTAATCCTTTTCTTCTCTTTTTGATTTTTTATCAAATACTATTTAATTTTAAATTTTATTCTATTTTCTATCGTATTAATTAGTTACATATATTTCTTACTTTAGGTTAACTAACAATCATTGCATAACTCCAATAAAAAAAACATATTATTTAATTTTCTATTTAATTAATTAATTTAATCAAACTTATCATTAATTTAATACATTTTTCAAACCTATTTCTTCAAATTTATTTCCATTAATAACCTCATATTAATTTTGATCCAATATTTATATAAATATAATTGATAAAATAAGAATTATTTATAACTTCCAAGGTTTAATTTTGTGATCAAAGATTTTAATTTTAATCAATTCATTTAATATTTTTATTTATTTATATATAAGTTTTTCAAGTTAATAATTTTAATCTTGGAATAGCTCCAATAATAAACATATTTTATATTTTAATTGATTCATTCAAATTTATCAATGTTCACTATAGTCTGGAGTTCGCTAACGACTATTTTTTCTCATTCTTTATATATTTTGGTCGAGCACTCTTCCTATCATGAGTTAACAGTGTTCACCCTAAACATTATGCTTGTTGAACAAAATACAGGATTTGTTGAACAAAATACACAGGTTTCAAAAGTTCTCAACAACATTATTTTACTGACTTTGGAAATATACACCCCAAAATTAAGATTTGTTTAATAAGAAAATTGTGATAAGATGGATCTATTATCAATGGTGTATTTATAGACTAAATGACACATTCTTTCTGGTTAATTTTAACCAAATTTTAGTAAATATTTTTAAAATATTGAGTTTAAGTTGTTTAATATATAGAATTTGAGTGCCCCACGGGAATTTTCAGATCCTTAATCCATTTATCCATTCAAAAAATATTTTGAAACAACAAAAATCACATTCTTTTTTTAAATTTTTTTGTTGGATCGTAGTGAAAAAGTCTATTTTATCCATAAGTTAGACTAAGCCATTATTAATTGGATACTACCCAATAAATCAAATTGGGATAGATAAGAAAATAGAGATAGAAAAGAATACATATGTTTGTTTGGTTAAAAAATAAATAATATTTTAACAATATCCTAAAATATTCCTAAATATAATAATATGTTAAATGAGGCTAGTGAAAAGTTTAAGGATTTATAATTACATAATAAGTTTATAAATTTTGCTAAATTTTAATCATTTCCAAAATATTAATTTTAAAACATTTGAGAATATTTTTATAAAAAAATTTAAATTTAGGAGGATTTTAGATTCTAAAATATTTTGATGACATATAATACTAAACAATTTGATCCAACTAACTTATGGAGAAATATTTAATTTTTCCAAATTATTTTTTGAAAAAAGTGCCCTCTAAATTTTTTGATTAAGACATCCTTAACATAAAGGAAATCAAAATTCAAAACGTAAATTGTTCATAATCTTTGATAATAGATCATACTGTGTGCGCAATATATGTGAGAAAAATATTCTATTATCTCCTTTTATATTTTATTTCTCTATTTTTGATAATAGACACATAAACTAGCAGTTGCACCTAATGTTGCAAAGGAAACGCCGTAAGGAAGATGGTAGAAAGGGATCAACTCTAATTAGCTTGATGCGTATCCTAAACTGGACAACTATAACTGGAAATGGAGGGAACTAAAGTCTACTTGTCAAGAACCACAATGGCAGAAAGGGATCAACTCTAATTAGCTTGATGTGTATCCTAAACTAGACAACTATAACTAGAAATGGAGGGAACTAAAGTCTACATGTCAAGAACCACAAACTCTGTTTTCTAAAAAGTTTTCAGGCACAGGTATATTTTTGTTGGAGTAAGATGGTAGAAAGGGATCAACTCTAATTAGCTTGATGTGTATCCTAAACTGGACAACTATAACTGGAAATGGAGGGAACTAAAGTCTACTTGTCAAGAACCACAAACTCTGTTTTCTAAAAAGTTTTCAGGCACAGGTATATTTTTGTTGGAGTAAGCATAGCTTGCCCTTTATCTAAATGGCTGTCTTAGATTGTTTTTTTTTCTTTTTTCTGACATGCAAAACATTTCCCATATCAAATAAATTTAAGCTTCCTGCATGTCTTCCACATCCTATGTGTACATAGTCTTTACCATTTCTGTGCTTAGGTTTGATTGAACATGTTCTCAGATGAAGCAAGAAATTCAATATAATCTCTGTATCCTAAACTGGACAACTATAACTGGAAATGGAGGGAACTAAAGTCTACTTGTCAAGAACCACAAACTCTGTTTTCTAAAAAGTTTTCAGGCACAGGTATATTTTTGTTGGAGTAAGCATAGCTTGCGCTTTATCTAAATGGTTGTCTTAGATTGTTTTACTTCATTGCTGCTGCAACTCAGCTATCATCAATTTTGTATACTACTAAAATAGCACGTTCTCAAATTCTGCATATTTGCAGGATTTATCATTTAAGCCCCCAAAACATAGATCGAGGAATTTTTTCAGAGGCGGAATGCTGCAGAGATGTGCCGACCAGGAATGGAATTTATTCAGAGGCAGAATTCTGCAGAGAAGTGCCTACCAGGAATGGAAATTGAATAATAACATGAACGAGTCATTCTAACATTGGAATGATTTTGCTCATTAAGGGAAGGTGAGATGTATTGAAATGAATGCATTACAGTTTAGCTGAAGTCATTCTTTTGTTATGCCCTACCTTTGTCTGTCATGTTTCCTTTTCTCACATTTCCAAATACACTTTCCTATACCTCGTTAAATGCCCACTTCAATTGTAAAATTGCTTGATCTACTTTCTCTATCATCAAACTTCAAAGTAAATATTTTCTATTATTTTCATAACCAACATACCAGAGCTGCAAACATCAAATTCTTCATAATATCTTTAAGGTACCCTAGAAACCACCAAAATCTGCAACTTTCAGCAAAGAATAAGAATAAAAAAACATTGTGAGGTGTTATATCACAATGTAAGATGACATTCCTGAAGTCTTCCTATAGGTATAGGAGCTGCAACTGAACACAGCTATCTCCAATCCAACTCCTCCATTGATATACTTACCATGGAACCATACATCAAACCTATTTGTGGATCATGGGGTCAAAAACCCATAGGACCACTGTAGCCAGATCAGTAACCCAAGAGATCACCGCAGCCTCTTTTGAAAGCTAGAGACGATAACCCAAGAGACCACTGTAGCCACTTCTGCCATCTACACTCTTTTGATTCATTCAAAACTGACCAAATTGACAGCCACTAGAGGCTCCCCTTATAACTGTTCAACAAGGTAAATATAGAAAGCAAACAAATATAACCAGTGGATAAGTTTTAAAGACCAGCAACTGCTCACAAGATAATTAGAGTAATTGATTTACCTGATTCAATTAGCCCAAGATCACATACGTGATTCCTCTATTGATACGCCTAAGTAGATTATAGGGATACATAACGAACATCAGTGTTAACTGTATTCGTTAATCAAATTGGATTCGACAAAGGAGGTTGGAACAATTTAGAAAGGACGAGATTATGGTAAACCTATAGTGGCTGTTGGGGTTACGGTTTCAAGAAATCCAAAATAGCTCTGGGGTTATGGATACAAGGTTAATGGCTTCCTCGCCCATATCCATAAACACCATCAATATGAGTTTGATTAGAAACTATGGGTATCGTTGCTTGTGTTGAATCTTACATTGTGATATAAATCTCCACGATATCTTTTCCATGCCAATTTTTTACTCAAAGTTGCAGATTTAGGAAGTCACATTTCAGTAATGAACACTCGGTTCCCCTGTGCTAGAGATATTATCAAAAATGTTGACAGATGATCTGCATGTTGTTTATATCTATGGTATGTTGATTACGGTGATGAGAATGTTGATTTATGAAAACAAAAAGGAACAGTATATCAAGCAAATTCTACTATCGCAGTGGACATTTAGCAAGTGGAAAAAGATGAATTTGAAAATCTGAAAAATAAAAACATGAGAGGAAGAGCAAGGCGTAGCAAAAACAAAAAAAAGTTTACCTGGACTGTGGTTCATCCAATCCAATACAATGCATCATGCAGTTCCTCAATGAGCAAACAATGCATCTTGCAGTCCCTCAATGAGCAAAGTCATCCAAATGTTAGGAGGAGATATTGAGACTACCACTCTTCCATTTCAATTGACAGGCATCCAATCCAATACAATGCATCTTGCGAATGCCAAAAATCCCAACTAAGGCAGTAAATACTCTGTCGGGTTGTGTTCTACCCTGTGAAACCCTAGAGTAAGTGTTGGGAGTAAGTGTTGGGTAATAGAAAAGGAAATATTCAAGATGCAGAGTATAAAAAATGTTAAAAAATAACTAGAAACAAATAATTTTAGTTGAGAGTTTATGCTGTAGAGAAGAGAAGTCTTGTTACATTTATTTGGAAGAATAATAAGTCAACGAAAATAGGTAACTGTAATGAGAAGTATCAGTAACATTGGCCATATAAGTATGCTTAAAAAACAATTTCATTAATATGTCAGGTGTTGTAGTTCGTTTTACTGTGCATTTTTAACTGTATAATTAAAACATTGATTTGATAAAAAGAAAATTGGCACACATTGAAATCATGATAGTGCTATTTATTGCGCGAGACTTTACTTCATTGCTGCTGCAACTCAGCTATCAGCAATTTTGTATACTACTAAAATAGCACGTTCTCAAATTCTACATATTTGCAGGATTTATCATTTAAGCCCCCAAAACATAGATCGAGGAATTTTTTCAGAGGCAGAATGCTACAGAGATGTGCCGACCGGGAATGGAATTTATTCAGAGGCAGAATTCTGCAGAGAAGTGCCTACCAGGAATGGAAATTGAATAATAACATGAACGAGTCATTCTAACATTGGAATGATTTTGCTCATTAAGGGAAGGTGAGATGTATTGAAATGAATGCATTACAGTTTAGCTGAAGTCATTCTTTTGTTATGCCCTACCTTTGTATGTCATGTTTCCTTTTCTCACATTTCCAAATACACTTTCCTATACCTCGTTAAATGCCCACTTCAATTGTAAAATTGCTTGATATACTTTCTCTATCATCAAACTTCAAAGTAAATATTTTCTATTATTTTCATAACCAACATACCAGAGCTGCAAACATCAAATTCTTCATAATATCTTTAAGGTACCCTAGAAACCACCAAAATCTGCAACTTTCAGCAAAGAATCAGAATAAAAAAACACTGTGAGGTGTTATATCACAATGTAAGATGACATTCCTGAAGTCTTCCTATAGGTATAGGAACTGCAACTAAACACAACTATCTCCAATCCAACTCCTTCATTGATATACTTACCATGGAACCATACATCAAACCTATTTTTGGATCATGGGGTCAAAAACCCATAGGACCACTGTAGCCAGATCAGTAACCCAAGAGATCACCGCAGCCTCTTTTGGAAGCTAGAGACGATAACCCAAGAGACCACTGTAGCCACTTCTGCCATTTACACTCTTTTGATTCATTCAAAACTGACCAAATTGACAGCCACTAGAGGCTCCCCTTATAACTGTTCAACAAGGTAAATATAGAAAGCAAACAAATATAACCAGTGGATAAGTTTTAAAGACCAGCAGCTGCTCACAGGATAATTAGAGTAATTGATTTACCTGATTCAATTAGCCCAAGATCACATACGCGATTCCTCTATTGATACGCCTAAGTAGATTATAGGGATACATAACGAACAGATTCCTCTGTTGATACGCCTAAGTAGATTATAGGGATACATAACGAACATCAGTGTTAACTGTATTCGTTAATCAAATTGGATTCGACATAGGAGGTTGGAACAATTTAGAAAGGACGAGATTATGGTAAACCTATAGTGGCTGTTGGGGTTACGGTTTCAAGAAATCCAAAATAGCTCTGGGGTATGGATACAAGGTTAATGGCTTCCTCGCCCATATCCATAAACACCATAAATATGAGTTGGATTAGAAACTCTGGGTATAGCTGCTTGTGTTGAATCTTACATTGTGATATAAATCTCCATGATATCTTTTCCATGCCAATTTTTTACTCAAAGTTGCAGATTTAGGAAGTCACATTTCAGTAATGAACACTCGGTTCCCCTGTGCCAGAGATATTATCAAAAATGTTGAAAGATGATCTACATGTTGTTTATATCTATGGTATGTTGATTACGGTGATGAGAATGTTGATTTATGAAAACAAAAAGGAACAGTATATCAAGCAAATTCTACTATCGCAGTGGACATTTAGCAAGTGGAAAAAGATGAATTTGAAAATATGAAAAATAAAAACATGAGAGGAAGAGCAAGGCGTAGAAAAAACAAACAAAAGTTTACCTGGACTGTGGTTCATCCAATCCAATACAATGCATCATGCAGTTCCTCAATGAGCAAACAATGCATCTTGCCATCCCTCAATGAGCAAAGTCATCCAAATGCTAGGAGGAGATATTGAGACTACCACTCTTCCATTTCAATTGACAGGCATCCAATCCAATACAATGCATCTTGCAAATGCCAAAACTCCCAACTAAGGCAGTAAATACTCTGTCGGGTTGTGTTCTACCCTGTGAAACCCCAGCGACTGAAAAACATAAGGGTATTCGGAAGGGCCCTTCTTTCGAGGCCAAGCCACGACAGCTATTCTAATGGAGGAGCTCCCTTCTCTAGAACGTGGTCTTCGCCTTGCCCTCAAAAGAAGAGGGTTTCACAGCAGGAAATTTATCTGAGGAGTTTTTATCCCAGGACCTCCACCTCCACCTCAACCTCCAGTCCTGGGCAGGAAACGGCTTATTTCGATCATACCACTCCCCCATGATTTATTGAGGTTGGATCCCTCTCCCAGCTAGAGAGGGATCAACCTCAACAAGAGATAACTGTGTTGAACTTCTGTGGCTCCGAGCCCTATGAAGGAAAATTCACGAGGAAAGATGTAAGTATTGACAACTATATTAAAACCCTCCCCCAAATCGGGTTCCTACAATCCCAGACAAGCCGAAAATCGTGGTCCAGATTCCTGACAAGTATATTAAAACCCTCCCCCTGATCCTCTGTATGAAAATCCCTTAGAGATTAAAAGGTTATTTTTATGAAGCATATTATCACTTAAGGATGCTTTCAGCCAATAAGTGTATTCAAGGCCGAATGGGCAAGTTTACAATGGAAGCTTTATACAACGTATTTCAGTTTTCACCTACAAAAGAGACACAAACCTGGTCCTTACTCATTGTTACATTACTTGCTGGTTATTTGTTGCCTTTACCCTACAATCTTGATATCCAATTCAGTAAATACCAATATACCCTTCCATTTTCCTAGTAACCTGCAATTTTGGTATACAAACCATCTTTATAATTGTAATGGATAGCATTAGTAAGTCCTTCCTTTCGCAGTTTTCGGAAATTCGGTATTCTACATTTAAAGCCTTTGCATTTTCTAGTACCTTGCGGTATTGGTATCGACCCGGAAGAATACCAATGCACTCTTGATTTTTTTTTCACGGCACCTTTCTTTGAGTGGTATCCAATCCATATTTATAGTTGTATTTATGGTACTAAGTCCTTGCTCTGGTAGATTTTCGAAGATCCAATTTTTATATTTAGAATTTATGAAAAGAAATGCAGTTAATATTATTATTATTATCTTGTAAAGCTATGGTGTTTATCCTTAAGGCGTTTATGTAAAAAAAACTGTGATGATGTTCTATTTTTCAACTCCCACACGGATACAATATCACACTTTCTAACCTACAAAAGACCATTTAGCCAGTCTTAGTTGTATTTTATTAACTTGATAACAATAGCGATGAGAGCAGGTGTGGATTGGGACCTACAAATGAAAAGAATTCCACAAACATATTAAGAATTCTACTATCCATTAAGAGGTGATTGACACTTGCCATAATTTGGCGAGTCCCATGCCAAACCCATTTGCCCAGTTGAACTGAGAAGATGACATATGGTGAATTTATGGACAATACTGAATTCAATCAAAATAGTACAAACTCCTCGAGGAGTGATAACATGTAGATGATTCGTAAGTTTTTCAAAAAAATATTCTAGGATCAAGGCTCATGTTTCCTTTCAAATACGCAATTTGCGAGTTCAACAATCGATGAAAACCACAAACTACGTTTTCTAAGGATTCTTGGAATAGGAATAGACTAACCACTTGTGCCCATTGTTACATTAATTCCATTTTCCTAAGTGAAATGATTTGGATTATAGTTTGTTTGCAAGAGTTCATCAATTGATGGTAAGGTAAGGACCTCATTACAAACTTCATCAATGGCGGCTTTTCTAACTCTTGTTTTTTTCTAAAGAGTTTTCGAGGCACGGATTACGTAACACATGGTGCTACATTCAGCCAAACTAGCCTTCATAGTCCATGTAGTCGACCATCCATGTGAAATCACACGATTTTCCTATCACACACCTTGCATATGAGTGGTTGGAATTTGATGGTGAAATCATAAAATGGAGCCTACAATCTTGATATCCAATTCGGTAATGCAGTTTTTCCTTGAAGGGTTGTGCTCATGATGTATATACGCATGATGTAGAGTTGTGCTCAAACATGTACATGAATTTGAGGATTAATATGTGAGTAGATTGAAATTACCGTTAAATAATAGGTGTTTAACCTATTGTTGTAATTGTCGATCACGATATATTTTTGTTGGAGTAGCATAGCTTTCCCTTTATCCTTAATGGTTGTCTTAGATTTTTTTTTTTCTGCGACATGTGAAAACATTTCCCATGTCAAGTAAATTTAAGCTTCCTACATGTCTTCCACATCCTATACGTACCTAGTCTTTACCATTTTACGTACTCGGGTTTGATTGGGATTAATATGTGGTAGATTTAAATTATCGTTAAATAATAGGTGTTTAACCTATTGTTGTAATTTCCGATCACGATATATTTTTGTTGGAGTAAGCATAGCTTGCTTTATCTTAATGGTTGTCTTAGATTGTTTTTTTCTGCGAAATGCAAACATTTCCCATGTCAAATAAATTTAAGCTTCCTACATGTCTTCCACATCCTATCATACCTAGTCTTTACCATTTACGTGCTCGGAGTTTGATTGAACATGTTCTCGGATGACCAATTCAATATAATCTCTTGCCATTGTCTGACGAACTCCAAAAATGATTCTGACACCCATTGATGTCACATACTATGGCATTTATCCACCAACCTTTAATACTAGAGGGTATGAAGAGTTAGGTCCTCGATAAATACGAGACGCAACATTTAATGTGAGAATAGAAATGCAGGAAGAGGAGGCGCAAGTGCGAAATGTTAGGATTGGTGGGAGCAAGGGGCATCTACGATTGGATGATGTACAAACTAAAATGCACTAATATTTGTTAAGAAGATGTTCTATTTTCAAATGGTGCAAAACTCATACACATTGATATTGTCACGGCCAAAGATAACAAGAGGGAAAACAAAGAGCTTTACAAGTATTCAATATCCGGGGTCGTTTATAGAATTGTCGGAAAGCATCGGACGGTGAAACTTATTGACGGATTTTTTCATGGCTTCCCGGGTTTCACTATTGGTGCACGGTCACTCAATGGTTAACCTTTGTGGTTGTGCACATGGAGATTCACAGTTGATTTATGACCATCAGAGAATTACCACAAAATATAGTGGAATGGGTAAGGAATTGAGAGAAAGCTTTTGAGATCAAATTTATGACCACTTTGTAAATGCGCTTAAAGACTATCCCGGAGTAAACGAAAGGGGCTTCATGTACATTTTTAATAATTATTTTTTGGCACACATTGAATTCATGATAGTACGATCTCTACCTAACAAAAATGTCGAAATGCAAGAATTGTTCTAGTGATACCGAATGTTTAGTATTACACATCTTGCTTAACTTCACGGCATAAACTCAACACAAAAATAATATCACCAAATATGTTTGATTTTGAATTACACTCTTCTCGTGGGCTGTTTTCTTTGAACAATGACCCGGACCACATTCTAATCAAATTCATTAAGACTTGACACTACAACTTAACGAGAATAGAAAAGAACCGGGGTAGAAAGAACCCTAGGGATGAAAATGTAGCTAAATGCTAAGATGCTAAGACGATGTCAACAAAGATGCTAAAACAATGTAAACGTTGTAGAATAGTAATAGTGGGTGAACCCAAACTATAGGACCCATGTACATGTACAAATTGCCTTCAAGGAAAAATGAAGACGAAAGCGAGAGGCAAGAGAAGAGATCGGTGTTGTCACATACATAGAGTAACGTTGATCCTTTGCTTGATTTTAAGATAACACCTAAACGAGCAGCCTGCATTGAGGAAATCATACGTGGAATCCCGGCACACTTAAAAAGAGGTTTGGAGCAAGTCGAGGTCAAATCTTTTTTACTTTCTCTTGCATATTAGGAACTTCAAAATCTTTGTAGCAAGGGGATTAAATAATCGGTGTTGCGAGAAGCAGTATAACGAACGACGAGGACGGTCTTGAAAATGAATGGGCTTGTGCGACATTTGCGGACCCCCTTGACAAGAGGTGGCGAAAGAAGTGTTAAGGGTATAAACGATCGATATTGAAGGATTACCATAGGTAGCAAACACGAATTTTCCTTCCGAAGTGTTCTCATTGATTTGAAAGCTTTGAAGGCTAATGAAGTCACATACATGGAAGTAACTTGCTTGATCCTTTCCATGATTTTAAGATAACACCTAAACGAAACCGACCTTGGGCCCGAGGATATCATCACATGGAGATCCTCGACACACTTAAAAAAGGGGTTTGGAGTAAGTCAGGTCAAAATCTTTACCGGAATTTCTCTTGTATATTGAGAATTTCAAAATCTTTGTAGCAAGGGGATTACATGTCAGTGTTGCAAGGGAAAACGATGCTCATGATGGCAAGGGCAGTCTTGAAAATGAATGAATAGTCGGCATTTACGAACCCCTTGACAAGTGGTAAAGAGGAGTGTTAAAGAGGTATACAAAGTCAATGTTAGAGGATTACAACGAAACAAACGAATTTTCCTTCGGCCAGGTGTTCTCCGACGGTTGAAGCTTTGAAGGCTAATGAAGTCACATACATGGAAGTAACCACGTTGATCCTTTCAAAGCAAATTTTAAAGATAACACACAAAGAACGACGCGAGAGGCTGTGGATATCTTGTGGAATCCTAGCACACTTTAAAAAGGGTTTGGAGCAAGTCGAGTCAAAATCTTTCGACTTTCTCTTGCATATTCGAACTTCAAAATCTTTGTAGCAAGGGGGATTACATAATCGGTGTTGCAAGGGAAAAAAATATAAACATAGCGGCGGGACGGTCTTCTCACTAGAACAAACGTAGCGGAAGAGATATGGCACTTCGGTCGGTGGAAGTCCTGGCTGACAACACTCGGACGCAAATTTCTTCGGTTCTTCTTGGAACGGACATCGACGGATGAGATAGATCAACAATGAATGAAAAGAAAGACATTTAAAACCAAATACGGAAAACTCTTTAGATCTAACTAAATAAACACCAATCTTATTTGAGTCATTCCATTTGTGGGCTATGAGTCTCCCCTCCTCATTCTTCATTTGCCCCTTCTCTACGGCAAATGTGGCTATTACCCGAGAGAAGGATGACGTAGCTGATTAATGTTGGATATTGCATATTAAGGTTTGTAGTTATTTTTTGTTTTTTAAACATTTTATATCTATGGCTCGGCATTCTTCAATCGTCTATGAACATACGAGTCAACAATAGTACACATGGGCGGCTACTTAATTTGTTTCAAATAACGCCTTACGAGCGTAATTATAAAATCAATTATATTTCAAACACTTTTTATATGTTTTTGAAATAAATTAACCAAGCAATGTTCTCCTAAATAATGTTCCTCTAAATGAAAATTATATGGTGCCACCAATACGAGAAACTTTTCCTTTGTTTTAGAATAATATGATCTATTTTGAGAAAGCTTGGTGATCGGCAATAAACCCTTGTTTAGTGCCATTCCCCATGTTGTTTAACATTTCTTTTGTTTTCTCATATGCATAAACAATTATATTTATTGAGCAGGAGCTTGTGCATGTTGATGAAAACTTGATGATTTTTTTCTTTTTGGCTTGGGTTCTTTGGGTTGGGTTATGGTCATTTCGGTGGAATGTTCGTTTCTCCAAAACGGTTATCCCTTTTCAACTGGAGCTTCTCGGCAAGTGCGTGGCAACGATCTGTACCACATATCTCAATGTCATCAAATTAACAAATCCATGTAGCATGGGCGATTGACTAATAAATCATAGATCGCACCAAAGGAGATCATTGTGAACAATTATTGAAGATCAAAAGAATGGATCAATGGCGGATCACATGGATCGATATTGAGATCATCGAAGAGAGTGATTTAACGGTGTGATGCCAGCAGGATTGTTGAAATCTTGTAGAGATTTGGTTTTAAATAAGAAAAAGTCTTGTAATATGAGAAAGGAGATTTTTATAGTTGTTTATATTGTCTTAATTTTTGAAATATGAATTATATACGAGTATTCTTCATCTTGTATTTTGAATAGATATTCCATGATCATGAAACTCAAAAAACAAACATATGATAAACTATATCAAGATTTGCTTTATTCAACACATTTAGATTTGGCATTTATAACATACATATAAACATGCTATTTGCTTTCCTTGAGCACAAGACCACTATATGTAAATAGTTGAATTTTAAGTAATATGAAAGTAGTTAAGTTATATTATATAAATATAAACATGTTTATTGTCTTCCTTGAGAAATAAGAATCTCACTATATGTAATATGAAAGTAAATAAGTTTTATTATATATAAATATGTAATAGTTTATTAATTAGGTTTATATAGTTGAATTTGAAGTAGTATGAATTTATTAATTAGGCGTAGAGTGGCTAGGGAGAAATAATTATCAAATTCAATTTTCATTGAATTAAATATGTAATTGACTATTAATTAAACTTAATCTAGGTATTTGAGAGTATTAATTTTTTTCTTTCTCATTTACAGTTGATTATATTATTTAATATGTAAATATGTAATCGACTATCAATTAAATTTAATGATGAGTTTTTTTGTCATTCTCATTCAAATCTAATTTACACTAGTAGTATGTTGTTGAATTTAAATCTAATATAAAAGTAATTATATTATTTTATATAAATACATAATGATTATCAATTAGATTTAGTGAAGGCAGTTTGAAAAGATCATCTTTTCCATTAAAATTCAATTTTTACGTATAATAAGATAATATGTTGTTTAATTCAAATCTAATTTTTACAAATAACATGTTGTTTAATTTAAAGCAAAAAATAATTAGTAATTTTATTATTTTATATGTAAAGATGTAATTGATTATCAATTAGGTTTAGTTAAGTTCAATCAACATGTTTAAAACGAATCATTTTAACACTTATTTAACAACTTGCTACACATTATTATATACTTTAAACTAAAGCACAATATGAGTTATAACAAATATTAAAGCACAATATAAGTTATAAATATTTCTGATAAAATCCTTATAATTTTTAAAACATGTGGTATAAGAAATCCATTTGGAAATGGACGCTGTCAAATTAACATCCAATGCAATAGTCTTTAAGTGAAATATCAACATGTGGTTTGGATGAAACTATACAATATAATGTAATAATTAGTTCAAAATTTAATATATAAAAGTATTCATTTTGATTTATAATTAATTAGATTTATTCGACATAGTGAAAGCTCTGATGTTATGTATTTTTTATGTGTGAAGTGTTTAAGGATATGTGTTATTAGTCCCCAAAGTGGGTACCCCAACACAAACCCCCCCCAACCCCACAACGATTTAATGGAAATTCACAATTAGGTGGAAAATCAATCTTGTCTTCCACTCATCATGTGCCTTGTAGCTCAACACATCATTCTTCTCGATGGACATTCCATGCTGGTCTCACAACATTGCTCAGGATCACCCGCATGAGGCAATGCCTTTTTCCAACCTCAGAAGTGTTGCATCTCCACGAAGTTTGATCATTATGTTACATCACTCTAGAATAATAACCCTGGTGATCATAATCAAAACACTCTTTTCATCCATCCTTTCGAGGATAATACTACAAACACCACTACACTCATAATCATAATAATTTATATTTTGGACCATCCATGATCCAAATGGAAATTATTTTACATGGAATGTTCTTTTAATTTTAATTTCCCTAGTGGTTATCTACATTTCTAAAAAAAAATGAGTGACTCAAGCTTTTTTCTTTTATGTCTTTTCGAAAATGATAAAGCATGCAGACATAAGGTATTTCCTATCACTTTTTTTCCCTTGTATTTTACTTAAAAAGATAAAGTGAAAAGATAAATTTTACATTTTATATAACTTTGTTTATAATATTTATCAGTAGGGTTTATCACAAGTTTTTTCTCAATATGAAAGCCAATCATGGTCAACCATGGTCCAATGTCGCATTGTGACAAAGATTGTCCTAATATGAAAATCAATCATGGTCAAGCATGGTCAAATGTCACATTGTGAAAAATATTGTCTTGACATTAAAATCAAACATGGTCAACCATGGTCAATTGTAGTCCAATGCTCGATTGTGACAAGGATTGTGTCAATATGAAAATCAACCATGGTCAACCATGTTTCAATGTCGCATTGTAAAAAAGATTGTCTCAATATTGGAAATCAACCCTACTCAATCATGGTCAACCAATGTTAATAACCATGGTCACATTGTGACAAAAATTGTCTCTTTCGTCTAACGTCACATTGTCCTAACATGGTCATCTATGGTCAACCATGGTCCAATGTCACAATGTGTGACAAAAGTTGTCTCAATATGAAAATCAACCATGGTCAACCATGGCACAATGTAACATTGTGACAAAAATTGTCTCGACATTAAAATAAATCATGGTCAACCATGGTCCAATGTCACATTATGACAAGGATTGCCCTCAATATCAAAATCAACCATGTAGTCAACCATGTTCCAATGTCACATTGTAGACAAACATTGTCTCTCAAAGGCAACGTCATATTGTGACAACCATGGTCCAACGTCAAAATGTGACAAAGATTGTCTCTTAACATGAAAAATAAACCATGGTAAACCATTATCCAACATCTGCACTTTGTGACACAGGTTGTCTCAATATGAAAATCAAATATGGTCAAACATAGTCCAATTCGCATTATGACAAAGATTGTCTCAATATGAAAAACTCGGGCTATGGTCGGCCGTAGCTAACCATGTTTATAATATTTATCTTAGCATTTTTTTATACCTTGGCTTTATAATATTTATCTTAGGGTTTATAATATTTATCTTAGGATTTTATACCTTGGGTTTATAATATTTTATCCCTTCAATTTAATATTATTCCCTTCGGGGTTTATAATCCCTTTGGGTTTTTTAGTATTAATCACTTGGGTTTATTATTCTCTTTAAGCGTTTATAATATTTATCTTAGGGTTTTTGTACCTTGGGTCTAGTAATATTTATCCCTTGGGGTTTTAATATTATTCCCTTGGGTTTATAATCCCTGGGTTTATAGCTTTAATCCCTAGGGTTTATAGTATTAATCCTTTCGGGTTTATAATGTTATTTATCTTAGTGTTTATATACTTGGGTTTATAATATTAATCCCTTGGGTTTAATATTATTCTTTGGGTTTTTAATACTTTGGGGTTTTAGAATTAATCACTTGGGTTTATCAATCTAAGGGTTCATATTGCTAGGGTATAATACTATTCATAAGGTTTATAATATTAATCTTAGAGTTTAATATAAATCCCTTTGGGTTTATAACCATGGTCAACCATGGTCCAATGTCACACATTATGACAAATATTGTCTCAATATTGGAATCAACCATGGTCCAATGTCGCATTGTGACAAGGATTTTCTCAATATGAAAACCAATGATGGTCAACCATGTTCCAATGTCACATCGCGGACAAATATTGTCTCAATATGAAAATAAAACCATGGTCACATTATGACAAATATTGTCTCTCTGGTCCAACGTCACATATGTGAAAATCATGGTAATCTCATGGTCAACCATGGTCCAACATCGCGATTAGTGACATAAATTGTCTCAATATGAAAATCAACCATGGTCAAAAAATTGTCCAACGATCACATTATGTAAAAAGGTTGTCTCAATATAAAAATCAATCATGGTCAACCATAGTCCAATGTTGCATTGTGACAAATATTAGTGTCAATATGAAAATCAATCCATGGTCGCATCATGGTCGTACCATGTTTATTTTAGGGTTTAGGAGTATTTACCTTAAGGATTATATATCTTGGGTTTATAATTGCTTGGGTTTTAATATTAATACCTTGGGTTTATAATATTTATCTTAGGATTTATATAATCTCTGAGTTTATAATATTAATCCATTGGGTTTAATGTTATTCCTCGTGGGTTCTTCGTGTTTTAGAATTGATCTCGTTTGGGTTAGTAATATTAATCTTTTGGCTTTATTAATTTAAGGATTCATTTTTCCTAGGGTGTGTAATATTATTTATAGGGTTTATAATCATGGTCAACCATGGTCCAATGCCACGCTTGACAAATATTTTCTCAATATGAAAAATGAATCATGGTCCAATGTCGCTTTGTGAGTAAATATTGTCTCAATATGAAAATGAACCATGGGTAACCATGGTCGTAACCATGTTTATTTTAGGGTTTATAATATTTATCTTAAGGTTCATGTAGCTTGCGTTTATAATACGTTAATCCCTTGGATTTAATATTTCTCCTCTGGGTTTATCATACCTTGGGGTTTTAGAATTAATCTTGTTTAAGCTTACTATTCCCTAGGGTTTATAATATCGATCCCTTAGGTTTATTAATCTAAGGGCTCATATTCCTAGGGCATAATATTATTCATAAGGTTTATAATATTAATCATAGGGTTTAATATAAATCCCATGTGGTTTAGAATCATGGTCAACCATGGTCAATGATGGTCTAATGTCACATTGTGCCACATATTTTATCGCGATGAAAATCAACCGTGGTCCAACATCATATTGTGACAAAGATTATCTAAGCATGAAAAAATCATTGATGGTAAAGCATGATAATAAATTAATTAATGAATTATTTGACCTAATGAAATAATAATAATAATAATAATTATTATTATTATTTTATTTATTTATTTCATTAATTAATAATGAATGAATCAATTAATTCATTAATTGAATTAGTCAATTGATTATATAATTAATTCACCCATAATTAATTAATAAAAAATAAAAAATAAATAGCTAATTTTAAATATTTACTAATTAATAATGTTATTAAAATTTAATTTACAATAAAAATAATAATATTAATTAACAATAGAAATAATATTAATTAATAATAATATTCATAATAATCATATTTATAAGCTTTTAGCGTATATCAACCACATTTACTAATGTATTTGTGCTATATAATTACACCGAAGGTAAGCTTTTCTTTGAAACACTTCGCCACCAACATTGTCAACATTTTTATTCATCCATCGTTCGTTCGAGGAACGATTGTAAGGTTTGGAATCGCATAGGTAAGATTTGGCATCTCTCTCGTGCTTAACATCCCCATCCCCTATGTGTTGGCTCTGTCGTCATCAAAGCAGTGGACACATGTCCACACTTTTGTTGTGTGTGCTTCCACAATAACGCTGTTAAATATTTTTGTTGTAGTGTCTCGGTTAAACCGCATTAACAAATGGCCTTATTTATTGTCTCGTTGAATTGAAAACAGAGCGCCGAGATTGGGAGAAACCCTCACATTGCCGAGCCCACCATTTATCTAAACAACGCACGCATTGGGCTTCGGTGAACATGGCATTGGGTACCAAAGATTCATAGGTGGTGCTCCGTAAGCCACCTCGTTTTGCTCACCGCAAAATTCTATCGGGAGATAAAGCTTTTGGAGCAGCTTCAGCATCTCTCGAAGACGAGCTCTTAGCCTACTCTCACCAAGAGTCGTCGACTCTTTCTCTCTGTTGAATGGGTACAATTTCCCGGAAATCAAAGCAATCTGTCAAAAAACGAGAGGATTCGAGACCTTTTCTGGGATATTTCCTTTCTAGCATCCAAAGAACATGAAAATCTTTATCACGTGCCCTCCATAAAATCCGTTGGAACTCCCCAATTCCTCTCCATGTTGGTGGCCCTTTCCTGTCAACATAGATTGCCATTGTGGAATTGAACTTTTTAGTTAGTCAAGAAAATTCAACTCTTAGTTAGTCAAGAAGAATGTGGCTAGTTTCACAGGCTGTGAGAGAGAACATAAATATGAGTAAGACTTCATAGGTTCTTTGTATCTTCGCTCTCTGGTGCCAAGATGGATCAAGCCGAGCTCTGAGACGCGATCCTTGGAAGTAGAGAGAGGGCCATGGCCATGGCCGAGACAATGGAGGACTTGTGTAAACGCAGTCTCATCATGCAAATAACGGGAGAAGAATTAAGCCTCCGGCGTAAGCTTGGCAAGACCGGGATGGAATGCGAGTGCGCAAATTGAACGAGAAAGTGGTCGAACATAGAGCAGACCTTTCTCTGACACCAAGAAGGTAGCTCTCCCTGCGGGGATCGCATCACATTCGAAGGAATTTTTTTTGAGCACGTTTCGCTATATATATGTTTTGTAGTAATTGTCATGAAATTGAACCTCACCACCGAATCATCCCTTCTCTCAATGTTTTCGCTGTGATTGTTGGGTTTCTTTTTTCATCAAAACATGGACCAAATTCTCGAGTAATTTTGGGTTATTGAAGACTCCATTCACTAGACAAGAGAAGTATTGTATTCAAACTTTCTGTGTGTGGCTTGTTGATGGGATTGCATTCACGGTATGTAAGGAGTCAAAGATGGAAAACCTTTATGATGATGAATTATTATGTGATTTTGGTTTTTCTAAATTGGGTATGATGGCAGGTGGGGGATTTGGGTCATATATTTTTGGTATGGAGCGTAGAAGATCTATCAACGTGCAGTGTACGTATATAGTCGGAATATTGCAAAGAATATCAAAGATCCAAGTCTTATTTGGATTATTGGTTTTCTTTTCATTGTGATTTTTCTAGGAACTGTTAGCTGCTATGGGTGCCTCCTTCTAAGGTAAGGAAATTTGGGATCATTTTGATGTTGGTGATTTAGGAATTTGTTTATTTTTGGCTTCTTTTCAAATATTGAATGTTTCTTAGCTGAAAATTTTAGATAATGGTGATAGACTACAAGCTCACCCTATCCAAGTGGTACAAAGAACACTCTGCCTTTCATTAATGGATTCCAGACTTTCAAGGAGACAAGCCAGCTGAAAGTAATGTTATTGTAATGGACAAAAGAAATTTATGTATGAAATAGATGAGTGTAGTTTATTTACTCCACCTCGTACACAAATTTCTGATTTTACAAAGTGTGTTACCCCTAAATTTTTCTGAGAAGCAAGTTAGAGCGCTTGGAAAATATTTTACATTCAAGCTTTTTTCTCGGGTATTTTTCTAGTGGTTTTTCACATACCAAGCGAAGTGATTGTGGCTTTACGTGTGTTTCCTACTTTCTTTGGATTAAAAGCTAGGGATCAAAATTATGTATTTGGGTTGTCTATTTTTATTATTGTAAATTTAAATTGAGAGATGTAATATGAGAGCTAATTCAAAGCATTTGGGGGGGGAAATTGAACAAAAGTCCCCACAATTAGTTAACAACTATTCTAACTAGATTTGACTGACTTGATAGAAAATCTCTACCCTAAATCCGTAAAATGAAGATTTTATTTCTGACTTGGAAGTGTGACATATGTAGGAGCCGTGATGATCCGTCCCCACTGGGTGAATTTGTGTCCATATTGTTATGCGCATTAATCTCTTGGGGTCTTATGTGGCCTCTCATACATAAACCATCAAAGCGAGACCGGTACACTGCGTATGACAAAAGTATGCATGGACTCCAAGGTTACAAGGTCTTTAAGTGTCTATTGCTCTCACTATTGGGTGATGGATTATACAACTTTCGTCAAAATATTCTATATTACTGTGTGACCAATATATACAACAAGAGAAGAAGAGGTCTCAAAGAGAGTCTTACTGGGCAGTAACCTGTGATGGGAATCGGAGGCACCATGGATGCAAGTCAAAGACCCTATTATGAGCAGATCATGGAACGAGATGTTTATGAAGGACTTCAGATACCCTCTTTCGGTGTAGTTGCGTACAGAGCAGTATGTAGCCCTTTGTCGCTATATCCATGAGGGTCATTCCATAGGATTTTTCGTCCTATGAAATGTGTACTCTTTGTACCGCGGTAGCATATATAGTGGGCACCGTGTTGGCATTTTGTAATGCATATGGGTCTAGTGCCCACAGCATTGGAGCTTGGCCTCAACTTATGGGAAATTACCATATTTATATTTGGGAGACATGCAGGGAAGGAAGATGGTATGTAACAAATGTGAATGGATGCCCGTGGAGTGATGATGTCTATAGTGTCCACTCGCTCGCATCTCGATGCAAGATTTCAAGACTCGGATACTCCCGACCTTATCATCCCCAAGAGATCTATGTTTGTGAGTCAAGTGATTTGGGACCGTCGTGGATGCTTACAATAGCACCGCACATTCTGGATATTCTACAAGGCTTCCTTCAATTTGGGAGATCAAAATGAGAATATCGCATCCCTTATGTAATCGATTTTTCGTAAATGGCCATTCTAGGAGTAGAGGTGCTTTTGGTACCCTTCCCTAAGCACTACCTCTCACCTTCGTTATTGTTTGTTTGCAACAACCATTGTGATCAATTTGATAAGAGACTGTGTACCAGTGTCTCGAAGATGTTCCCCTCGCCAACGACCATGGCTATACCTTTTCTATCTTGGAGGTTATTTTGGCATCGATATGTGCGTGGGGACTGCCATTATATTCGCTTTTCAGTGCAAGATCAACCGCAAAGACGCTAGCATAATGGTTCTGCACAGGGTTTACTCGGTCTCATATGTGGACATGGCATTTGGACTCTTCCTGCCTCATTTACTCGCTTCCCTAGCTAAAGTCAATCCTCCCATCTCAGCATGAAAATTTCTCGTCCGGCTACATGAACACTCAAAGTGGATGCCTTTATTAGCAAGGGTCGATCTAAAGATCAAAATCACAAAGCATTTTTTATTCATGTTGTGCTATATGCATCATATAGAAATAATTGTGATGGATATGTATATAATATTTACAAGAATGTTGTTGTTCTTTAGCCATATGGAATTAGTAGTGCAAGTTAGCACGCTTCTATGGTGAGTACGCTGTGTGTGTTTTTATACCATGACTTTGAAAATTTCAATGGTTGATGTTAGAATCTTCTCGAGCTTTTTATTTCTGTTTATACCATGGATGTGAAGATTCGATGACATCTTAATCCCGAACTTCGAGTTTTGATTTTTTTTATATCATGGATGTGAAGTATTCAATGGCATCTTAATCCCGAACTTCGAAGTTTTGATTTGTTTATACCATGTGATGTGAAAAATTCAATGACATCTTAATCCCTCGAACTTCGAGTTTTGATTTTATAACCATGATGTGAAGATTCAATGGCATCCTAAAACTCGTAAGTTCGAGATTAAGATGTCAGTTGAATTTTCACATCCAAGTGCAGTATAAAAACAAATTTTTTTTACTAACTTTATAAATTTTAAAATATTAAATTGAATATTTTAAAAATTTTAATTTTAATTAATTTTATAAAATTTTAAATATTAAGTTGATTTTTGTATTGGTTAATCTATGTAAAATTAATAATTTATATTTAGTTTCAAATTTAATTTTTAAAAAATATTTTAGAAATTATAGATAGACATATATATATATATATTTCACATTTTTAATTTTCTTGAAAATTTATTAACTCCCTAGCAACCATAGATTTTTTATGCTAATGTATAAATGAAATTACTGGAAAAATAGTTAAGGAAAACTCCAATAGAAAATGGATGCATAGATATTCCACTTCAAGGGGCCACAAATGCAACAAAATTAGTAGAAATACACCCATATTAGACTCTTGTATTCAATTTGAAGGACACCGCATCCTTATGATTAAATAAAAAAAATACCATAAATCTCGTAACTTTGTGACCTAATCCTATTTGTAGGGAATTTTCTACGGTGAAAGATTGTAGGAAGGAAATGACAATTTGTGACAGTCTACTACCTTATATTTCATGATGTAGATCACCCGATTTTAGAAAACCATTGGATATTTCAAGCCATAACTATGAAAGACAAATCTTTCCCAAATCTAGGCTAGATGATCTTTCTAATCCGCATAACCACAAGATAAACTTGCTTCTTCAAGCACAACAATGGAAGAAAAATATTTCAAAATCTTGGCAAGAAAATTCAAGCACAACTATGAAAGAAAAATCTTTCACAAATCTAGGCCGTATAATCTTCTCAATCTTCCATACCCTTCGGTGTATCCTTGCACCTTTTAGGGCAACTACTAGTATATATGCTAGCTTTAAAATGCATTATCTTGCTTTTCATGGTTATGTTTGTATAATCGTGAAAAATAATGTGTATCTATTATATTTTCTTCTTAGGTCATGAATGTTGTTTAAAATGTTAGTAATGATATAAAAAAGGATAATCGTAGGTCATGCCATTTTTGTTAGCAATTGTATTTGCATTTATAAATATTAAATTAAATATAAATTAGTGCTTTAATCGAACTATGTTATTATTAACTTAAATTAAAATACATTATATGTATTTATAACAAATCACAACAAGGAATTAACTTGTTATGATGGTGGTTTAATACTATTTTTTTAATACTATATTTATATGCCTAGAACCTAGGATGGTGGTTTAAGTTAAGATGGGCAATCTTAAATGTAGTTATATAAGAAGGATTTGGTTGCCACAAATAGGGACATGTTTAAACACATATAGATGAGGTAGATGTTTATAAACATAGGGTATATAAATCTTAGTATTATGTTTATAAAGTTTAAGATGTTGCATATAGAAGAATTTATCAATAGATATAGAAAATTCAAGAATTTAAATGTACATGCAAAATAAGCATTGCTAACATGTTTTGTTTCTTTTTTTCTTCCTTTATATGTGTTTTATAGACTCCAGAGATCAATGAAAGCTATGTCCATGGAAAATTTTTAACAGGAGGATCCACTCCAAGGGATCACTTCCTTTCGGCTCAACCATAGAGCTCCCGACCCACAGAGTGTTTAGAGAATTGAATCATGAAGTATATCTAAATAATAAAGGTGTCTTTTAACGATGAGGACTCGACCAACTAAGTTGACCCTCGAGGCTATTATTAAAACAATGATAACTTGTTACACACCCACACACATAAGTATACGTAGAATCATTATAACACTAGTTGATAAAGAAGAGAAACCAAAAAAACTTATAATCTTAATTTCTTAATTGTTGATATATAATCTTTTCACATGCTACAAATGCATTTTTTATTTTATTTAAAATGATATATATATATATATATATATATATATATATATATATATATATATATATATATATATATATATATATGTACATATAGCCAAAATTATATATTGTGTATATATTTACTAATTTATTATTATGTCGATATAAACGTATATTTGAGAACAATATTTTCAGAATTATAATTTAATTATCAATGTTTATTAGGTGGATGGTAGGGATTTAATCTCTATAAAATATTTTAATTATGCAAATAAGCATGTCTAGTTCAGACTAAGGCTTCATAATTTAATTTAATTATCAATAATTATTATATGGATGGTAGGTATTTAATCTCCATGGAATATTCTAGAATATTCTTAGTAGTAATCATAAATAAATGGTTGAAATTTATTTCAAAAATAGATATGTCATTTCTATATTTTTAATTAAATTGTTTGATTAAAAATAATTTCATATGAACATGAGTTATGAATTTTTTTGGCATGTGGTATTATAAAGTCATGGTATTGTAAGAAAACCTATTTGCAAGTTAAGAATATCCATGATAAAGTGGAGTGAATCTAAACTTGTTACATGTTTTTTAAATGTACATATGCTTAAATCATTCTTTAATTATTTTTATAATTAATAATAATTATAATAATTTAAATAAATTTATAATTTAGTTAATTTTTTTTTTTTTTTAATCTTCCTAATGTGAGATTTATCATGAGGTAAGAAAATGTATTCCTATTGTCGTTTACCAATCATTTAATTATGTGGTTGCATTAGGTGTATTTATTATTTTAAAGTGCCTACTACACATTTCCTTATCCTCCACTCTTATCTGCATCTCACACCTAATCATGTAATTAGATGAAAATAGAAATTTCCCTTCCCTTAGACATGTCTTGTCTTTCTATGAAATTTTCCAAGTATCCTTGTTTGAAGTGTCCTATGTTAGATTGTCCTTTCTTATAGTCTTAGTTGCTTTGAGGTTGTTTTATCATGTTTGATTTCTAATATCTTTACTTTCTCAATCTTGATTTGACTTACTGCAATGTGTAATATCATAATATCAACTCATATGACATTTTATGTTTTCTTATCTTCATATGGTAATAATATAGCTGATTGGATGGGTGTCAAGTTAGGTGGAATGAGATTTAATGACACTTTATTATATATAAAAAAAATTACCTATGGGGCACCAACCAATTTCAGATGCAATTGATACCTCATCAAGGTTATCATCTAATGTATATCATCTAAGCTCGAGAGGGAAGATGAGATTATATACCCCTACGTGGAATGAGATTTAATGACACTTTATTATATATAAAAAAAATTACCTATGGGGCACCAACCAATTTCAGATGCAATTGATACCTCATCAAGGTTATCATCTAATGTATATCATCTAAGCTCGAGAGGGAAGATGAGATTATATACCCCTACGTTCAATTTTACTTTAAAACCAAAAATCAATGTGACACAACCCCAACACAAAGGACACATTGAGGGCACATGACCAAAGCAATACCAAGAGCACACTAGAATTATGTCTCAAAGCCAAAGGCATGCAACCATACTGGCATACCTTAACAAAAATTTGAAGACTAAGAAGGCAGCCATGAAGTGTTAGTTCTCAAGAGGGGATAAAGTCTTGTAAACCCCTAAGAATCTTGGAACTAAAGAACAAAAAGCTATGAAAAAATACCACAACACCAAAAGCACCCTGAGAGTGAACAACCAAAACTACATCGAGGGCACATGAACATAGTTTCCCCTCAACACCAAAGACACACAACCATACCAGTAACCCATATCATGAATTTGAAAAAGAGGAGGTGATTGAATCATATAAAATAATTGGATATCCTTTGAAAAATCTGATCTAGATCAATATTCCAAATTGTCTCCACAATCATTGTAATATTAAAATTAACTTTCTAAAGAACTAGAAATTACAAAATTACCTCGCTGTCACTTTCCCAAGAAAAATCCCAAGTGGTATGCACTTGATAATTGAATTTATCTTGCTATGAGGGAGAAAGATCAAATGCATTGAAATGAAGGAACCAATGGAATGACACACTACTTGATGGTGTAGGGAACCTCGTAGCCAATAAATTTGGAAACATGAACAATTTTTTCCCATTCCCTCCTCTAATTTCCCCAAAGCATCTTCAATCTATCTCTTACACCACAAGATTCACTGCTTATCCCTCTCTAAGAGCTCATCGTTTCCACCATGAATGCGCTATATTTTAGTGATCACCTAATACCTACTCTAAGATTTATTTTCAGTCCTTTCAGGTCCATTTCAATGATCTTGGAGTGTGTAGAGTACATTATAAATGGAGGCATGAAACTTAACTCATACATCTTTTGGCCTTCACCCATGAACAATAATATAATCTAAGTATACTTATTACCGTTAACGCACTCCTTTGCAAGTGAAATAATGGGAGGGAAGGCCATGATGAACAATGTGGTCTTAACCCCACTCCACACACCTCTTTTTTATTCGAATAATACCATGATTAAGGTATAATTATAGTGATTGGGTGACCATTGTGGATAAGGACCACTAATTCTAGTTTGAAACCATTATTTGAGAGAGATGGTAAAACCTAATTTTGGAGAAGGATATTTGTAGAGCACTGAACTCTTTCTGCACTATACTTATGAGTTTGAATTATTTAGGAAAAGTACCTATCACTAAGTGCTATATGAAAATAAAAAAGTCTCCTGCCGCCGCCAAGTTTTTTATCTAAGATTTTTTTGGCCAATATTAAACCTTGTAATAATCCATAGACTTAAACGAGGTTGTTTGCTAACTAGCCAAAGCCACATGAATAGTCTATTAGTTAGATTCCTTTAAGGTTAGAGATAACCCTTCATACTCCTGCCATCCCTAACACTTTGTTGTAATTAGGTAAAATAAATTGCAAATATTCCTAGTGTAGAGCCCAAGGAAATGAACCAACCAATGAATGCTTATAATCCCAACTTTTAGAATTGGATTCCAATTTGGATGTTATGTTATTGGTGCCACCATGTGTATATTAACATGGCACACATAAGTTATGAAAAAAAATATCAAAAGGAAATATAATAATATAATATCCACCTAAAAGTTGTTAATGATTAACAATGGGTTATGATGCCATGCGAGGGGGAAGAAATTTGGGATCCAAGGTAATAATATTATAATATTGTTTCCATGTGTCTCATCCTATGTCCTCCCTAACCCTAATATTATGTTGTGATCCTTGTGCCTATTAAATGGGAAGAAACCAATAATTATAATCCACTTCAAGGGGGGAAACCTCCTTATACAATAAATACAATGAATGAGACAATATTTTATAATCCCAATACTAGGTCTCCTTAGTATATATATAGGATACAAATTATACAATTGTAATAAAATCAGGCCATGATGAGTTCTAGCTTACGTAACAATGTAATAATAGAAATGTGATCACTCAATATATAGGGCTTAGTAAGGGGTTTCTTGGGTTAACATGGGACTTATATATGGCTTAACAAATCCCTCTCCCTTCAAGTAAATATTGTCCTCAACACTTGACTATGTGGATATTTCGTATAAAACATTCGTCTTCTCATGTCACTTCTTCCACTAGTAGGTTTTTTCAATTTGATGAGGTACTTAGAAATTGCTCGATTTCTTAGCTACTTAGTGCTTGTTTCCAAAAAAATATATTGTTCTAAGTATTATTTTTCCCCTATTCATTGATCTCTAATAGAGTATTTTAGACTGGTATATTATCACTAATTACCTTATTTAAGAAAGAAACACGAATTTATCGATGTACACATGAAAATGGATGCAAATCCAATTTGTAGGACATACTTCCAACACTATGAAACACATTATAGGGGCCATAATATATCAGAGCTAATTTATTTCCCTTCGTTTTTTTTAGAGGAATATGTTTATATGATTGTAGTCTCACAAATATGCAATCCCCAACTTCAAATTCCCTTTCACCTGTAATTTTTATCTACTTGTTGTTTCATCCTATTTTTGTGCCATAACCAAGTTTTCCTTCAATAGTTTGAAAACCACTTATTGGTGTTGGATGTGGTCGTCTATTGCTTGAGCCTTAATATTCCCTTTCAAGGGTGATATGATGGATGGAGGATGATATCTATAAATTTTCATAAATTATGAAATTTTTTATGAAGTACGGAAAGATGTGTTGTACCACCATTTTACTAAGGGAAACCATTTGACCCATTTTATCTATTTATCAGATGCAAATCAACGTAGCTATCCTTCTAAAATTTATTCACAATCTCAATTTTTCCCATGAGATTGAGGATGGTAAGATGAGTTGTGATCCAATTGAGTACCCAAACAAGAAAATAATTTAGTCTAAATATTTCTAGTGAAATTTGGATTTCTATCACTTACAATAATATTTGGTATTCCAAGTAGCTTTTGAATTGTTTCCATGAATGCTTCTAATCACAGTACTTGCTTTAAGAGCCACAATTTTTGCTGATATTTTTTTTAAGACCTTCCCAAAAAAAAATCTTACTTGATCCTATGGTATATCTTCAAGAACTCTAATCTCCTCCTATAGGAGAAGTGTGCATTTCAATAGGACCTTTTTTCTTGATTTGAGAATTCTTACATAAGTACAAGTTGTCTTAATACCATAAAAAAATCATTTTTCCATATAAATTGTTCTACAAAGATCAGTGGTCCTCCTATAGGCATTGCATGATCTTGCATATCTTCTCATCTTGCTGACATCCTATCCTTTATTCTTCCACCCAATGATATTGTAGAATGGAAATAGCACATAGTAAATTACTCGTGTCTTTCTCTTTCCCTTTAGAGTGCATCTTCCACAATATTTTGTTTTCCCATTTTGTAGATAATTTCGCAGTCATAACCCAACATCTTTGTGACCCATTTTTTGTTTCTATTTTGAAGATATTCTTACTTTAAACAATCATGATTTTTTGTTTTACTTTGTAGTGTCTTCCTATTAGGTACCGATGTCATCTTTTATTTCCATGTAGTATGGACAATAATTCTTTTTTTCACGGTTGGGTCTGATTAAGTTATTTCCTTTCATTTCACTACTTTCAAAGGAAAGTATTCCTTCTTACATTTAAACCGCACCAATTCCATGGCATGAGGCATCACACTCCACAATACATAATTTTGTGAGTTCGGGATGTCGTTAATCCTAAAGTTGTAAACATAGCCTCTTTAAGTTATTAAAATGCTTTTGGTTTCTTCTTTAGTCCAAGAAAATACTTCATTATTCAATAATTTTGTTAGAAGTATTTTTATTTTTACCATAATTCTTGAAAAATTTTTCGGTAATATCGTGTCAATCCTAAGAACCCTTTGAGTTTATTTATGGGATTTGGTATTGGCCATTCCCTTGTCGATTTTATTTTTTTAGGATCTACCTTGACACCATCATATGATACAATATGACCCAAAAACTCCACTTATTGAAACCCCCAAAGGAACACTTGGAAGGATTTGGATATAGTCTTTTTTTCTTCCAATAGTTTCAAGGCCTTGTAAACATGTTGTACATGTTATTACCAAGATTTGTTGTAAATTACTATTTCATATAAAAATACTTGCACTAATTTTTCTAACGAATGAGTTTGAAAATAGAATTCATCAAACTTTGAAATGTTGAAGGTGAATTCTTAAGTCCAAATGGCATAACCGAAAACTTATATTGACTTTCATGTGTTCTAAAGGTTACTTAGGGAATGTCTTCTTGCCTCATTCTAATTTGATGATATCCAAAACGAATATCCAACTTAGTAAAGAAAATTTCTACTTGAAATTCATCTAAAAAATTCACCATGAAAAGAATAAGAAGCTTATCTTTGATTGTTATTTTGTTGAGTTGTTTGAATTCTAGACATATATGCCATGAACCATCCTTTTGATAACCATCACCACCGGTGAAGAGAAAGCACTCTAGCTAGGTTGAATGATACCCACATGTAACATTTCTTGAACCATATGCTCAATCTCACTCTTTTGTGCATATGGATATATGTATGGCGTAATGTTTGGTGGTACAATTATAGGTTGCAAATAAATTGAATGGTCATGTTCTCGGTTAGGTGGAAGACCCTTAGGAATTTCTCTAAATACCTGAGGCATGATTTTTTAGTAACTTTTTGAAGATCCACTAGAGAAGAGGATAGAGATGATTGAACTCTAATGAACGTAATTGTGAAACTACACCCCGATGTCCCCTTTTTAGAAATTTTTTTTCATGCTATTAGATCTTATCACTTTATTGGGTTTCCCTCGATACCTCTAAGATAAATTTCATTTTCTTTAAAAAAATTATTATGGAAAGTTCTTGTAAATTAAGTGGACATTGTTCCCATTGATTGTAATCATTGGACCCATAATACAACATCAAAAACACCCATTTATATTTCAATCATCGGAATTAACTAATAAATACTCCCCCATATTCAGGGTTAATCATATTATAATTCCTTGAACAATTTATGGCACCATCATTTGCAATTATCACTTGAAATTCGGGTGTTGGATATACAAAGCAATTAAGAAGTTTTTTCCAATGTGTAATTAATGAAGTTATGGGTATTACCTAAATGAATAAATACCATTTATCTTTTCCTTTTGATATATCCTTCTATCTTCAAAGTTTGTGGAGTATCGATGCCAACCAATGCATGACAAGAGATTGTTGGAGTAGTTTTCTTCTAGCTCTAAATCTTGTGAAGTTTCCACTTTTTGAACTTCTTCGTCTTTTTTCACAATCTATGTAGAATAATTTCTTCTCATTGCATTTATTCTCTTTAATATACTTGTTTTCGCAGTTTGAAACATATTCCATTTTATATTATTTCTTCCATTTGTTGAGGAGTCAACTTTTGACAATTTACGAAAGGGAGCTTGATTTTCTCTATTGTTATTAGTGATCAATTTTCTAGTGACCATATTTTTTTACTTTCAAATTTACTTTCTAGATTGAAAGCATGTCCGTAGAGATTTAGGTTCAAAGAGACACACCTCATGTTGGATCATTTCTTTTAAAGTACCTATAAACTTGGTATAACAATTTATCCTCCGAAATATTCTTTACTCTAAGGCTCCACTTTTGGATGGTTGAATGTGCTCTATAACAATACCTTTTTTGTCAAATATTTACCAATTTACTAAATAATGTGTTTCTCTTAATATCGCCATAATATGTTATCATCTCCTCTATAAAAATGGACCAATATAATATAATATTTTTTTCTTTCTCACAAAGTCATTGATACCATAATTGTTGGTCTTGTTCTAAAAACATGGACGTGATATTTAACTTTTGTAAGGATTCCACTTGGTGTAGATAAAAGTATTCCTCCATCTCAGAGTATTCATCTTACAAGATCATTACCATCAAATTTTTCTCATATCAATCTTCCGAATGCATTAATTCCTTGGTGTTGACTTGAAGCCCCGATGACGTGGGTCTTGGATTAAAAATTCATGATTATGGTTCGCGATTAAAATTTTGTTCTCTCCAATTGTGATCTAAGCATACTCTCTATATGAGATTGATTCTCAACATCATGCTTCTCCTTATGTTCATGATATCCTTGGATCTCGACATCCTTTCTAGGAAGCCTCTCTAAGAGAATATTTTTTCATGGAAATCATGGATTTTTTGTATTTCTTCCTTATTTCAATTTATGTTCTTTTCTATTCCTTCTTTCCATTCATCTTTATTTCTTTCTTTATTTTTCATTCATCTTCCTTTTTATTCTTTCCCTTATTTTCTATTCCTTCATTATTTTTATTCATCTTCTTTTCCATTTCTCTTTTAATATTTTCCCGAGAACCTAAGAAATCCATCGTTTTCAACATACTACAATCCATTTCATTACCTTTTATTCTATAATTGAGATAACCAAAATTCTAAGTCTTCACTTTCTTCAAGAGTCAAAGATGAACCTTTAGTAAATCTCATTTGTGTAGTAGCTTTCTTTGGAGGAATGTTGGAAAAGAATAATAACCCCCCTAGGTTTATTACAACTAGAAAAAATAGAGGGATCTTCTAATGAATAGTTCGCTAATAGTAAGTTATGTAACTTAATTTGGATGATATCAAAATGGTTGAATAATAGTATATATTTGAGATTTAAGACATTTTGGATCTGGAAAATGTATTTGCAATACTTATTATATGTATTTTTCTACCATTCCATAGGTGTAAAGGCTCGAATCTCGATGTTCCAAATCGAAAGTTATAGTAAAATTTCCCCAAAACTTGTTGAAGTTTTGGCACTCTTCTCACAAGAAAACTTGTATATCAATCCATGTATCCAATCCTTGAAATATAATTCTAGTACCTCTACATGAGGTACTTCTATATGTCTCATGAAATTCCTAAAGATTTCATAGTCCGAAAAATTTCTAGACAAGAAGATATAGCAAAAAATACCAATATGACATGAATTAAATTTACTTCACAACTATTCACAAACCCTAATTTCTATAGAGAGTACAATTCCAAAGTATAGAGAAAAAAATATGAAAATGGAACCAAATATTCTTCCGAGATTTCTCCTTAATATGGTCCAAGTTTCAATGTATGAAACCTTATAAAACAAAAAGAATTATAGAAAAAAAGTCCAAACTAGCCCTTTTGAGATCGAAATTTGGAGCATACGAAACAATAAATCCTTGTAGAATATATCCAAAAAATATAGTGAACCAATATCCAAAACTTGGATCAAATGTTCACATTTTTTCTCCTCAACACGATCAAATTTTTAGGGTCTAAACCCTCACGAGATAAATTTTATAACGAAAATTCCAAATTAATCTATTTGAGATAGAAATTAAGAGTATCTTTGTAAAACCCTAACTTCCTTGGACTATATCTCCAAAATTATAGCGAACCGAAATCTAAAACTTGAACCAAATATTTCTTAACATGTCTTATGAAAATCCTCCAAGTTTCACCATCTAAAACCTCCTCGAAAAAAATGTTATAGAAAAAAATTCCATAATGACTTGTTTGAAGTGAAAAAACCCTAGGATCAAGCGCTCTCATACCAAATGTTATAATCCTTGTGCTTTAAAAATGATAATAATAAACCAATAATTATAGTCCACTTTGATGGGAAAACCTCCTTATACAATAAATAGAATGAACAAGACAATATTTGATTATCCTAAGACTATGTCTCCTTAGCATATATATAGTAGACAAAGGATGCAATTATAATAAAAATTGGGCCAAGTCGGGTTACGGCCTACACAACAATATAACAATAGAAATGAAATCCCTTAATATCTAGGGCTTAATAAGGGGTTCTTGGGTTTATATGGATCTTATATAGGGTTTAACAAATTATGTGTCCCAAAGAAAATATGTGAGGTTCTCTTGCGAGAGCACATATACCCTATGTAAAAAGGAATATATAATACACAATTTATGTGAAGAATTTATTTCCATCTTCTATTCCTCCAACATGTTATTAGACTTTACCTCTCTTTCTGGTTGCATTGTAAATTTTAAGAATCCATGGTTTCCATGCGTGCATCCTTTAAGAGAATCTCATGAGCATGAGGTTAGTGAGAGCTCATGTAAACTAGAAGATTTGCAATTGTCGAGAGAGGAAATGGCTTTTGATGCTAAAGAAAAGAAAACATGGGTACAATGTCCACATATAAAAGAAATCGATATATTTGTAATGATATGCCTCAGCAGGTTTACTTAATTGAGTTAATGGTTTACTAATGTAAAGACTTCCAAGGATATTTAATTGATCATATTCTTTTTCATGCATAAAAACATTTGAAGGGGAAGGATTTATTTAGTAATTATTTAATAAATAATGGAAACAATAAATACTTTCGAATTTTCCCCAAATTATTGGAATCTAAATGTCAATTATAAAATATTTATATCTCAATAAAAATTTAAGTCGTAGTCTAACTTGACCTACTTTTTTTCCATGAAAAATCATGGAAATTCGAGCAAGATTTTAATAAAATCCGAGCGAGAATTCGAAAATCCAAGTTGCGAGCTGAGCAACCTTCAAGATTTTGGGTGACTCCGGAGGTTTTTGATGGTGCTGAATCCATTTCCACCATAAAAAACATTATTCAAACACTCAATCGCAAAATTTCTTGAAATTTGTTTGCCCAAATTCTAGCCACTTTTGACCGTCCCGACAATTCCTCCACCTCCATAAACTTATCCAAAATTTAACATAGAAAAATTAAATTTAAACATTAACCTATCCACTAATCACATAACAATATGAAAATTTGGAAAAAAAATAATAACTTAAAGAATATCAACATCTTAAAAAATAAAAATAATAACAAACATCATCACAATAACAATATATTAATTTATAATCAACCATTTTATAAGAAAAATAATAATAAAAACACAATGCCATAAAAAAAGAAGTGATGAATCACATTGCCATACCATTTTAATTATATCGCAACTATATGTATGCTTAATATATCATAGTAAAACAACATGTCCCATATCCTACTCATGCTCTATATATAAATAAACACCCCATCCACTATCTAGAGGGGGAAAGCCCATTAAATTAAGTCTACGTCAAATAGGATAGTAAAATAAAAAGACCATTTTCTTGCCTAGCTTCTCTCTATTCCTTGTGTTTTCCATTTTTTCCTTGGATTTTCTTTTATCTCTATTTTCCTTCGTTTATTTCAATTGACACTTTTAAGAGTTTGTTAGTGGGTAGTTTTTATTTTATTGTGATGTAATGTTTTTATGAAACTTTTGTATCTTATATTGGAATTTATCCTTTTTAATTATATTATTTTACGAGATTTTATTTAAATGAAAGCAAAAGGTGTTCTTAATAATAAGAATATATGTTGACAATGTTAGGGGGAAAAACGAGCGCTCCCAGAACGATGGCTCGACGCATAGGTTGAAGAGTTCGCAGGGGTTTCTGGGGTTTTCGAGACTAACTCGATACAGCCCTGATCGGTGCATCTTTATGTGGTGCGACCTTGGGAGGAGGGCTGCCCACCCTCCTACCAAGAATGTCATGCGTCAGCGATCACGCGATGCGGCCACCATATTTAGGAACTTCACAGCAAACGGACTCGCTTCTGTTTCTAGGAGTAGAATGGCAAGCTAAAATGAAGGGACAATGCTTGCCAAGAGCAATAAGAAACCAAGATTCGTCGTCCCGAAAGATCGAAGTTGGAAGAATACAGAAGGATATATAAAGAATCATGCCCTAATCTGTAAGTTTATAGGTATTTGGCCCTAAGAGAAGGATTTATTAAAAATGGATTCAAATAAAATGGCAGCCCAAGGGTCACATTGATCGAAATTTGGGGGCAAAGGGTTTTTTTTACGGTTATTTTTTTCTAATCTACTTGATAAAGAACGCATTTTTTGATGAGGGAGGGCCCTATTTTTTGTAGCAATGTTAGGCTTTTCCTTCGACAATGGGAGGAATGTTATAACCATGAACAAGAGCAATTTCCGCTCACTCCGGTTTGGGTTCTGTTGTTTGGGCTTCCCTATGGATTTTTGGGACCACGAAATTTTGGAAGGAATAGGAAATTCGTTAGGTAATTTTGTCAAAATAGCGAGACTCAAACTTGCGGGGTCGCTATACTTCGTTTGCTATGAATCGTGTTTACATGAATATCTCAGAACCCCTTGCGAGAGATGATCGAACTCGGAATATGAAGGTAAGATGCTGCTGTCAGATTTGTTGGATTACGAGCACATCCTTCGGCCGATGTCAGTTGTCATGAGTATGGTCATTTGTACAAATCTTGCCCCCCTAATGGCTTCTGAACAACCACCTCCATGACGTAATGGCTCGAGAGGAGCACCCCCGCGAGGGATGAAGAAGGTTTTGTTCCTATACTTGCAAAAAAACGGCCTCCCAGGGCTCAGGGGAATACGAGATCTGTTTCGGCTACAAAGCAGAGTATAGAAAATACCCGAAAATCGGTATGAGGTTTTACGAGAAGAAGGTGAACCATCGGCTAGTGAAATTGTAGCGAGAAGGTGTTGTAGATGGGGTAACGGAGGTGACGTAGAAAAATCAATCTTCCAAGAGAAATGTAGGGCGAGGAAATGGATGCGCCGGAAGACGGAGTCGATCACAAGAACTCATCCCCCCATGGAGGTTGAACAAAATAAAGAAGATTTGAGTGTAGGAAGAGAAAATTTTGAAACGCCTTCTCTTCAAATGGAGGAACCTTGATGACTGATTTATACTAGCGGACCTCAAGAACATTACCCTGCACAGCGCAAGCTCGTAAAGAAGCTCAAGAACGAGTGAAATTTGCCAACAAGAAAGCACCCCCTCCGAAAGAGAAACCATCCAAAAAGCGAGGACGGAGAACCTTGCAAGAATCAATCTAGTTAGTGGGAGAAATGTTGATTAATACTGGGAAAATAATACCGTTAACAACGGTATTCCAAAAACTACCTAAAAAATCATTAATGAAGGTGCTTTCTTGGAACATTAGAGGTCTTAATAGTAAGGGTAAGCAACAATATTTGAAAGACAAGATCGAAGGTCGAGAAACCACAGATTATGTTACTACAGGGAGACGAAAGTCTCTCTAAGGAAAAAAGCTTGAAGCTATCCTCCAATATTTCAAAATGCAATATGAAGTTATGGCTCTAGACTCGTGGGTACCTCGGGAGGAATATCTATACTTTGGAATACGCTGAAATTAGTGCGAGAGGGATGGCTAGGCCTCCCCTGCATTTTGACGAAAGAACTTTCCGCTAGATTGGGACTGAGGAAAAATCCTCATTTTGGCCATCTATGGACCTCCAATTCCTAGAGAGCAAAGCGAAATATCTTACGTAATATAAGAAATTTGAGTACAATGCATAATGAAAACTATTGGCTCTTAGGTGGGGATTTTCAATATGATTTTTGAACCTCTGCGAAAAAAAGGGAGGGCTAAGATGGGAGGATCCTGATCATGGCACTCTTTCAAGAGCTACTAGAAGATCTACGCTTAGTAGATATACCTACGATCAATGGCCACTTTACATGGAATAACGAAAGGGGAGAACGATCGAGTTGCCTCTGCTGGATCGTTTTCTAGCCCTCGCAGCATTGGTGAGCCTTGATATTTATTATGAAGCTGCTATCCTACCTACTTTGGGATCGTATCATTGGGCGATCAGTTGGATATTGATGTCAAAGCAAGCCAACACAATTGACCATTCAAAGTTTGAACTCTTTTGGCTCCGAGACCCCCTGAGCTCATGGAAAAGGTTAAAAATTGGTGGACTTCAAATCCGATCGGGAAAATGCAATAAGATGCATTCATTCCAGCTTCGTTTAAAAAAAATTGAAGGAAGAAATCAAATTATGGAATCATCTTGAATTTGGTAACATTCATCGTGATCAATTGTGGCCGAATGAAAAAATGAAAGAGATTCAACGGCGCATTATCCTCCAAGGCCAAATAGAGGAACTAGCTCGCGGAGGAAGGTCGCATTCTCGAAATGCCAACAAGAAGAGCGCTAAAAGCAAGAAGAGATATTATGGAAACAAAAAATCTCGAGTACAATCGGCCGAAAGAAGGTGACAAAAATACTAGCTTCTTTCACAAAGCAATGGTCCAGTGCGACGATGCATCGTCACGGTTAAACATGAAGATATGGAGAGAGAACCGGTGACCCACTTCAAAGATCTCTTTACCCTGAATCGCTACCCTAATCGACGGGAAGCTATTGAGAAGATCACCGCACATATTCCCGAAAGCGTGATTACTCGAGAGCAGAACTTGGCTCCGCTACGAGCAATTACGTTGCGGGGAGGTGGAAGAGGTGGTCTTAAACTTACCTAAAAACAAAGCCCCGGCCGGATGGGTTTACAAGTGAATTTTTTTAAGGCGACTTGGCCATTCCTAGGTCAGGGGATATTTTTAGAGGTAGTGGAAGAATCCCATAGAATAAGGTCGTTTTATCCCCGCTTTGAATGCCACATTCTTCACCCTTATTCCAAAAACAGAAAATGCAGATACACATCGTTGGCTTTCGACCAATTGCCCTCTCGTAACATTATACTATAAAATTCTTTCCACTCTGTTATGGTAAATCGCTTAAAACCTCTAATGGCCACTCTAATCTCCCTGGAACTGCATCGGTTTTGTCAAAGGCGGATACAAATCTTGGATGGCATAGTGGTAGCTCAGAAGCCATTCACTCCCGAAGAAGGACAAATGAAAAGGCTTGTTGATTAAGCTAGACTTGTCGAAAGCATATGACCGAATCAGTTGACGTATCTAATCGAGGTAATGCGAGGCCTTTGGGTTTGACGACCGTTGGCTTCAATGGTTACGAGCATTCATTTCCTCCCGCACTTCTCAATCCTCTTGAATGACGGATCCTTCTGCCTCCTTTCAATAGCTCACGGGGACTTCGGCAAGGAGACCCCCTTTCCCCTTTCTTTTTTATTATCGCGAGTTGTAAGGATTAGTGCGGACTTATTAAAGCCCATCTTGGTCGAAGGGAAGATATAAGGTTTAAAATTGTGGGGACCACTTCTTCCGTTGACTCATCAACAATTTGTTGACGATACCTTATTGTTCCGTATGGCGTCACTAAAAAGAACGCAAAGTCATCCCCAAAATTTCTAGAGGTCTTTATGGTCTGCTTTAGGAACTCGTATTAACAATGATAAGTCTAATGTCTATTTCTTCAATTGCACGCTAGGGACTCAAAATTTTCTAGCAAGGACCTTAGGATTCCAAAAGGGCACCTTCCCTTTGAAATACCATGGGATGTTTTTAAACCCAGGGCCCGGCCCTCGAATAGCAGTATAGCGGGATATCCTCATAAGAGTGGAGAACATACACGGAAACTGGGCTTTCAAAGCCACAGAATGCACTAGGACGTCTTATAATGCTAAAAATATGTGCTTCAAGCTTTACCTCTATACCAATTTTTTCCGGAAGAGCTTGTCCAGAAAGGAGTCTCGTTTGCAATTGGTAAACATGTTTAAAAAAAAATGTAAGCGGGGTGCCCAAGCTAAAAGGAAATGGGCTCTTCTCTCTTGGGATAAGTTATTAAAACCAAAAGCTACGAATGTGAGACCAGGGCCTCCGTGATCCTTGTATTCGAACAATGTGCTCTAGAGCTAAACTATGGTGGCGCTCGGCCATGCGAGGGATCTGGATCTTTGGAAGAACATATGGAGAACCAAATATGACATGCCTTTCATAGTTGTTGGGGCGATTGAAAATTGATAGGACACCAAAAGGTTCATCAATTTGGAACCTTGCAGACAATGAACGAGACATTTAATCCGTTCTCACGGCTTTTTGGGAAATTAGGGAAGGAAGTACAGACCCTCTTTCCTGAAGATTCTTGGCAACAACGGGAGAAACTATTCAGTCGGCTTGACTTGGGTGAGATCTTTCTATCCATGAATACTCCTAACCAAAGTCCTTAAACACTATTGGTGCCCAAACTTGGGTGATTTATGGTGGAAATGGAAGGACAAAACATAGCGGCTAGCGGGCATCCGGACACACAAGAATGGGACAATTTTGCCAAAGAACTCAAGACCGTGAAAAATACGACAAGTTGCGGGTCCCGATATACTCGGATGGGGCTATTTGTCAAAAGGGCAAAGATACAATAAAATAAGGATACTATGTTCAATCACAACAAGCCCAAATCATGCGATTTAGCCGTATCGTGGAAGAAAATATGGGTTTTGAAACACCGACCTAAGGTGGAATATTTTTCTATGGCTAGTAAGCCATAAAAGAATTTTGACTTGGGAAAATCTTCAAAAAACGTGGGATGATAGGACCTTCTAGTATGCTCCTTCCGTGAAGCAAAGGCCGAAACAATATAACACCTTTCCGAATTCTTTCCTACGAATGCGTACACCGTGGGAGAACTTGGAATAACTATTTCGGCAAACGGATAAAAAATAATGACGACGATTACGAAAACCACTCGCATCGGGCGAAAGGGGGAGGTTTCCTACTGTCAAGTGATTAACGATAGCATGGACACTCTCATTCGGATTCCTACTCGGCACATTTGGAAAGATAGGAATCATGAGTGGTGTTTGAAGACACAGACTAAACCACTCGCAAAACATTTGGTAGCGATCCATTGAAAATATTCGTGAAACTATCCTAGTAGAGTTAGACGAGATGAGGATTGGAAGACCGTTGGATATGAATCACGGATATTAGACTCTCTAAACCTTAAACCGTTGGATGCTATCCAAAAGCTCGTGGAAATACGTACCTCCAATCGAATCTATTGTAGAAACTTAGGCGCCTCCCCCAACAAAGGGTTTTATTAAACTCAATTATGACGAGGCCTCGAAAAGGAAATCGAGGGACGAGCTGGATCGAGAGGCATTTTCCGTAATCTCTCAAGGAGCGAGTCTACTTTGGTTCTTTGCCTTAGACTTAGGCCATGCAACAAATAACGAGCTGAACTTATTACAGTTAAACAAGGTCTTATTATTGCAATAAGAGATAATTATCGGCAACTTATCGTTGAAGGAGACTCGCACGTGGTCATAGGTATCCTCCAGAAAGTTACGAAAGCAAGGCACACCACTGGGAGAAAATCACTCAAAGTTGGAGAACAACTACTCTCATCTCGGGAAGTAATCCGACTGATGAAAGCAGATTCAGTACTTTCCCTAGGCCATATCGGACGGAAAGGAAATGCAAACTGCGATTATCTCAGCTAATTGGGGTTGTCAACATCCGTGAACGACATATCTGACGCCGCCCCCATTGAAGCCATTCGGGATGTGGAGCTCCACCCTTCAATCGATTGTAATTAAAGATCTCAAACCCCCCCCGATCGGGGTGCCCACCTGTCCTAGCAGAGGCGTCATAAGAGATGAACGTCGGCGGTTGTTTGTCCTTCGCACACTTACACTTCATAATGGTGCATTGGAATTACGGATTATGGCGGTGCACGAAAGATCGGCCTTTAATAATGTTGCAGGGCAGAGCCGGCTGGCTTGTCGGTGTGGAAGGAATGTTTTAGTTAAGGTAAGTGGCTCGCCTTCCCTCCTCCATTCGTTCACGCATCGCACTTTGCATGCAAGCGTGCGGAGGCGCTCGAGGAGGAAGCCAAGCATTCTTCAACCAATCAACCAAGCAACTCAGTAGGGGGTATGTATATGGTTTACTTCTATCTTTCATGGTTGTAATTGGGACTATCTTGTATAGGAGAGTGCATCGAAGACAATTCTAGTTACGTTAATGGTTATGGGTTATGTTACTCCTACTTTGAAGCCGATAAAACCATGCTTCGTTGTAATTGGAACTGCCTTGTATAGAGAGTGCGTTATAAGACTATTCAGGTTTACGTTAATGGTTATGGGTTATGTTATTCCTACTCGAAGCCGCAAAACCATGCTTTTCCGAGACCCTTGCAAGTTCCAAGCTCATTCTTTTCATACTTTGTCCTAAATTGGAAAAAATTATTGGATCAATACAAGGTTAATCCTATCTCGCACTCTCGTCATTGCTATGATTACATTATGTGGGTAGAGTCGGGCACCCCCACGGAGTTGGGTAATTGTTCGATTCTTAACAGTAGCAAGAGGTTTGTTAGGAGTTTATAGGTGGTCCCATAGCTATGCACGCTCCAAAAAAATGAGTCGATTCTCTTGGTCTTTTCTGGGTTGTTTTGTACAGCGGTTTTTGACAAGTGAGAATTTCCATCTAAACCCTCGCTCCTTGTATGGACCCTTGGCTCACCCCCGTTCTCTGTCAATGTTATTAACTCCCGAACACAAGATTTGGCACGAGGCTGACACAATTAAATTTCACCTAGGTTAAGTTATCTCGGGGTTTCAAGTCTCGCGAAAATGGGAGATAAGGCTTTGGTCCGTGGCTCTTTGTATATTCATAATGTTTGTATTCACTGCCTAAGTAATTTGACTCGATGGCAAATCGTGCCTCTCTTGTCAATATCTTGTTTCTCAACCCGACGCGACCGTCGATATTCACGTGTTTTTGTGTGTGTGGTCCCAAGTCAAGTTGCTCACTCTCTTTTCTCGTTTTCTTGTCATTTTGTTTTGCACCATATAGGTGCTTTAGTTACCATGGGGAAGCGCCAGGTCAATCGCTCAAAGCTGCTAAAGAGGGAAACGAGTCCATGATGAAAAAACCCCAAAGAAACGTGGATGTAAATCAAATTTAGATATTCTTGAGAATTTGGCTGACCAATTATGTTATGGGGAATTGAGCAACTCGTCCGTCGGGGAAATTAGAGGATGGGAACGGGACATCCAAACGAGACCGGAGGATAATGTAAAACAGAGGGCGAGTAAATCTTGGATTTCATCACCGATCCCGGTGTTGGTGTCCTGTGTTTTGATAGTTTGGCAAATCAAAAGACAAGGCAACATCGGGAACCAATCTTTAGAGTTACGTGATCTAGTCCTCTGTTCTTAGAGAGGGATCTCTCAAAATTTTTGTTTGCAAAAAGTTTATCTTGTGTGCTTTTGGTATTGGTTTTAGACTATTTATTAAGTGCAGGTATTTGTTTGTTTTTGGTTGGATTGAATTGATACAAAGACATAACATAAAAGGTCTAGGAAAGATATATAGGACAATGAAATATCTGCTTTCATTGGGCAATGGAGTCAAAAAAAGGTCATAACACACTTATCAAAGGATATGGGATATCAGAGGGCAAATCTAACTTGGCCAAAAGGATCACTTTTGTTTTTGGAATGGAATGAACATTAATGATTTGGAAAGAGAGTTTTAATTCTCAGACAAAGGGAATTTGAAAGCATAATTTGAAACAATAAAGAGTTCTTTAATAGATGAAAGCTAACCATAAATTCTACAAATCACACCTTTTAAGCAAACAATGATTTCAAAACAACTTTCAAAGTAAAATCTAAGATTCGAGAGACACCCTATTTCCTCAAAGATTTTATTCTAAAGGACTTTAGAAAACATATAAGATTTACTAATAATCACAAGTCATAGAAGAGGGAACACCTAAAAACATCTATGATATTTCCTAAAATATTTTTATTCTAAAGGACTTTAGAAAACATATAAGATTTACTAATAATCACAACTTTCATAGAAGAGGGAACACCTAAAAACATCTATGATCATAATTATAACGACCTTTAAGCCAACTATTTAAGTGAGAACAAAAAGGGCAAGATCTAAACATACCTCTACGATTCACTATAAGCAAAGAAATTCCAAGGGAGACTTCAATAACAATTTTTAAGTGGCAACTGTAATGCGAGGAGAACCATAAATCATGCGTCGAAACCAACCCTGTTCAAACTATTAAGGAAAGCATGAAGACTAAAAGAGAAATATTAAAGCCTCTCAAAATACTTCAACGGAAGAAAACATAAAACAATGAAGGATGAACAGGTCTCAAGGTGCTTCCAGAGTCATTTCTTAGCTTTAATACTTTCTATCCCATCGTAGTGAGAAATTATTGAACATAATGAAAATAGGGAAAAAACATGAAACAATTCAGAATACTTCACCAACAGCCAAGCTCATGAATCCAATGATAGAGCCTTCTCGGGGAACAAACATGCAACAACATCATCAAGATCTCCAAGACTTCAATTTGTTCTTCAACTTCAAAGGACTATGTATTGATTTGAGAGAATTTCAATATACGACCTTGTGATCAAACAACAACCAACCAACAACTTCTCATCTTCTACGAGTATTTATAGAAGGATGAGGAGGTGGGATCCGATAAAAGATCTCTCGAGGCAATTAATACAGACATTCGGGGACTTCTTGGCCTTTTGAGGGGGCTCGATGAAGAAGTTTACAAGTGGTTCTCTCGTATTAACTCGTTTTACATTTATGAATTAAGCTCTGTGGGAGCTTTTATTTGACTTTGAGGCTGCGTGATTCGTGTGGAATAACTCCGCGGATATTTTATTTATTAAGTTTCTTTTGGCATAAGTAACTCCCTCGGCTGCGTTGGAGGTGAATATCTGATTTTCTTCAATAACTTCGGCCTCTGTTTGAAAGGTTTGAGGCAACAGTGGTTCTTATGGTAGCCGAGGAATCAATTCGCCTCATTTGAAGCGGTGGAAGCCTTTTACGTACGATTAAACACTTATGATTTCCCCTTTAATCGCGTTTAATTTGGGGGGGGATTAGGCTTTTGATAATCATTCTTAGCCGTGATCCCCACAATTATGTCTTCAATCTTCATTCCGTTGTGCTTAGTCTTCAAACGTATACTCTTTTAACTCGTTCTTTTTGAATAAAACAGATGTCTTGTCGATGTGCAAGGCCGCACGGAGGCTTTTTATGGTATTTCGGTGCCCATGGAGCATTGATAAAACGTTGAATCCAACCCCGCGAATGGTTCTCTTCATGGACTAAAGACACGGGAATCGCTCATTCGCTTACTAGCCTTTCTTCAATATAATAGCGGAAAACCATTTAAAATCCCCACATAAAAACACAAAATAATTAAGAAATCTGTGTGTTTTAGGTTTATTTCTACGCAGAGGGACGTGTGGAGGAAGTGTGGTTGTTGGATGGCATCATCCAACGGTCGGGATTAATTGGGAGAGATCATAGAACGGGCTGAAGAAGATTAAATACTGGGCCATCGATTGCGCAGAGATCGATGGTCGGGAGCCGGAGGTTGAAATTAAAACAGAGGAATCGGGAGATGAATTGTGGGTCGCTCTATCCTGCGGATCGGGTCGACGGCGGGAGATGAACCCGGATGGCGCGCCGTACCCACCGAGTTATCACGTGTGCATCGCAGTTAACTATCGTGCATCTTCGTCGAGCGATAGCCATTGCTGATGGCCCGCTCTAGATCGATGACGGTCCCACGGCAATATTGCTGGGCATCCGCGTCCGAACAATAATGCGCGATGGACCGTAGTTATGCATGATGGATGGCGGTTCGGAAAAAGGTACAAGGGACGTGTGTCAACCGTTAGTGTGGAATTGCGCGGCCATCGGGAAAAAACCACCCTTACCCCCAAAGGCGGTGCGATGGATACCGCCGCCTTTGGACAATCGGCTTATGGCGCGTGGGGACCACGGGGGAGATGAATCTCTACACCGTCGATCTACGGGCAAACGCATCGACGGGTGGAGATTGCTTGAACTTTTTGGACCGACGCGAGGTATAAAATATAATAAACCGATGAGTTTTTTAATATATACCCAAAGGTTTTTAAACTTTGGGCGGGAGAGAAATATAATGGCATGGCGCCCGATCGCGGGGCCTTAGGGGCGCATGGAAGGATGATATGATCGGGTGCTAGAAAGGAGGAGCTAATCGCATATCGGAAGATCGGGGATGGGGCTTTTCAATCAACCCATTATATTAACACGCGATTTCGGTTTTTAGACCAAAAACTTTGGAAAAGCGGGTTTTTTTCATTTTACAAAGGAAAAAAGGAATGGGGATGGGATTATTTATAAGGTTTAAAGTACGAAGGTAGGCCCACCAGATATACATACAAAAATAAGGATGCGATCGGGAGTATCGCAAATCGCGGATCGGGGCCGGGGACGCTTTAATCTTCTCATTGGAATATTGCGATGCGATCGCGCGATCGCATCGGAACTTTTATAATGGCATAAAGACTCAGCGCTCTTGTGTTTGCGATGCGATAAGTGCTGTGAGGGTTTATGCATCGGGTTCTAGGGTGCGTATGTGGGGGAAGTGGTTGAGATCTGGCCTAAAGGGCTTAAACCCTTATGCACAAACATGTGTTTTTTGTGATTTTTAATGTTTTTTCAAAGGATTTGAGGGTTTTGGTATAGTTAAAAAATGGGTTTTCAACTATGGGAAAGTGATTTTCATGAGTGGAAGAAGAGAACTCACGTACAAAATAGAGGAATTTTATGGAAAAATAGGGAAGCAAATGGAGGTTAGTTTTTGATTGGGAGAAGGGGGAAAAATGATGACTTTGCAAAGAGTATTTGCGGCTTGGAAATCAGCAGGGGATTTCTAAGAGTAAAAAATGAGAATCTCAGTGAATTTTTGGACACAGGGAAAGGCGAGGGAGGCCTTCAAGAGTCTTCAAGAGCCAACAACTTTTAGTAATGAAATTTGTTCCTTGAAGGCTCGAAACATTCCTAGCCACCTTTTTGGTATAACAAATATTATAGGTGGCTAACACACAGCAACACCGAGAGGTCGACTCACACTATTTCAAATACGGATCATTCACACGTCTTGGATCCTAAAGAGCCTTCTAGCAAAGGTTATTTAGAGTATTAATCCCCGATCATGCGGGCATGACCCAACAAATACTAAACTCCGCCGGATATGATGCAAACGACATGCAGTGATCAATCGCAACATATTAAGATCACTCAATACCGGGCCACGGTATATAATTAGCGGATTGGATGATAGAGTTGGTCGAATGGAAAAACAACTGCTAAAGACATCTACAGAGCAAGTTGACATGCCGTGGATCAACACCGAAAGATCCGGCTCCTGTCTCTTCATCCGAAGAGTAGTTATTTTTCTTAATTATGTGTTTATATGATATTATTGGACTTATACGAACTCGACTTTATTTTCCCTGAATCGTAGATATTTCTAAAGTAGAACAGATAGCTCATGCTAGATGTAGAAGAATGAAACTTTTTCGAGCTTTTGGTTTGCTTTTCATGCACCGAGATGGCCAACGGACACTGGGTCTATGGGCAAAAAGTTGAGGCTATAGATCGAAGTTTATATTTTTGTAACTCTGCTTTACAAATATAAATAGAAAAAGAGAGGCACTACCAAATTCACAAATATATATATATATATATATATATATATATATATATATATATATATATATAATTTTACGAGATTTTTATTTATCTATGTTCTCTTTATTTTTTTAAGAGTGTGATGGGTGGTTTTAATTTTTATTGTGATATAATGTTTATGAAATTTTATATTTTTATATTTTATATTAGAATATATTTATTTAATTAAATTAATATTTATTTGTTGAATTAATCAAAAATAAGACGTTGTTTAGTTTTTAATTAAATTTAATTAAAACAATATTTATAATCATATAGTTTTATGTTTTTATTTTTTTTAAGCATATTTTTTTATGAGTATTTTCAAAATTCAATTAATAAAATATGTTTATATGTGATTATTATCAAAAAAAAATTCTATACAAATTACTAAAATGTTAAAAGTGTATAAATTGAGTGCTTTATGAGTTATTTAGATTTTTAAATTTATTTATATATTTATATCCGTATAATTATATTTTAAACAATAAAAACAAGTGCTACATAATAGTTAGTGCATGTGCCTTAGTTTAAATATAGCTAAATTAAACTAAAAAATATTAAATTCAAGTTAGTTTTAAAGTTTAGAATAGATAGTAAACCTTTTGGAAAACTTGTAAATGCTATTAGTAAGTGAGTACATTAACTAATTACATAAATGTAGAGCATGGGAATTGGTTTAAAAATCACAATTTACAATTGGAAAACTTGTAAATGCTATTAGTAAGTGAGTACATCAACTAATTACGTTTAAATGTAGAGCATGAAAATTGGTTTAAAATCACAATTTACAATTATAAAAGTTCAAAATTTACATTAGCAATATGATAACACTTTAGCAATATAATGACACTTGATCCCACGCTTTGGCATTAAATACAGAATTCATAAATAATATAATTCTAAACTTCACTAATCATAAAATAAATTAAAAAATAACACAATTGTGATTACATTCTTTTCTATTATGATATTATTCTAAAATTTATTATTTATAATAAATTTAATAATAATAATAATATAATTATGATTACATCCATTATAACTAAATAAGCATGCATTAAATATTTGGGAGGTGACATGTGACCCCACTAAAATAGAATATATGACCTTGAAATTTTTGTGTAAATTTATTGGTTAGTGGGCTAAAAAAAATTTATATATAAATAATTATTTTGATTTAATTTTATATTAACCTTTCTATAAAGAATAATTTTTTATGCATATATACGAAGAAGATTTTGATTTATGATTTGTAAATTTATTAATTTAAAGGAATGTATGATGATGTATTGTTGAATGAATTTTTAGAATATATTTGAATTTATTTTTAATGTTATTATAAATTTGTGGGATAAGGCATTTATATGTTGACATATATAGTGAAATTAAAAGCAAGAATAATATGAAGACATGCTCACAAAAAAAAGTGAAAGTAAATGTGATGTGCACCGATCTCATAAATAACTCTAATAAATTTTATATTATTTTTTACTTGTATAATAAAAAAATAATAGTAATTACAAAAAACAATCATGTAACATGACATTTGTGTTGTCATTGAATGCCTTTTGGAGCCATTAACATTATTCATAACACCCTCCATCTAATTGAATGACTCGGATTTGGTGCTAATAAAATTTTTTCGCGGGAGCGAAAGCCAACACAATACTCTATTCGATAAAATGAAGTCTCCGAGTAAGAAAGCACAATGCCCGATATCGAAAAAATTCTCTCGAAAACAATAACACCTACGGCATCATTGCAGGGAGTACAATCGATGCAAATAATCATCATTTAGAAATAAAATGGGAATCATGTTAACCAATAATATGTAAGAAAAAAATAAAATAAGAAATCAAGCTCCAATAAAAGCAAGTGTATACGTAACGGACATGCAGGGGCTAGGGTTTCGAGCGAACCGAGCCGGGAAGGATGAGAGCGGAGCGCCAATGAGCACGACGCATATTGGAGGCAAGATGGTCGGGGTTGCCTCGGAGGGGGGGGCCGACTCCTCCTATCGAGATGTCACCTCGCGGGGGAACAAGAGTAACGGATCCGTTAACTCTCCAAGGAGGAATGAACCAGTAAAAGGCAACCCTGTTCTCATAGCGAGATAGCGAGAAAAGACCAGTGGGACAATGTTTTCCGCTGTTAATAAGAGAGGCCCCGGATTCATCATACCACCAAACAAACTAGACGAGTATAGAGGGTACATGAAATACCATGCACTTATCTCTGTAAATTCATTGGCATATGGCCAACGCATAAAAGGACTTATCGAAATGGATCTAGGCAAAATGGCAGTACGAAAGGAAATCTTGAACTTAAATTCGGACCAAGAGGATTCTTCACGATAATCTTTACCAACCTTATGGATAAAGAAAGAATTTTTGAAGGAGGTCCATACTTTTGCAACAATTCCGGACTCTTCCTACGACAATGGGAAGAATGCTACAACCTTGATGTAGAGAAATTTACGACGGCACTGTATGGGTAAGACTATTTGCCCTTCCAATGGATTTTACGGGACCAATGTAGTAGAAGGAATAGGAAACTCCCTAGGGGGGTTTCGTTAAAATAGTTGAACCAACATGCCATGGGAGATACACATCCTTTCGCGAGAATCGCGTACTATATGAATATCTCAAAAACCACTTCAGGGAAACAATAGAGTTAGAATATGAAGGAAATATTTGGCAAAAACACTCGGACTATGAACATATCCCTTTTTCGATTTCGGCGATGCCATGAGTACGGTCATATTTACAAAGCACTGCCCTTAGAATAACCTAGAAAAGCAAGGGGGAAAATCAACTAACAACAATTAGGGAACCCCGATAAAAGAGGAAGGATTTGTTCTAGTCACCACAAAAAAAAGAGAACACCGGGCAACGAAAAGAAAGCCAAAATATAGCCTTGAAACCAAAGAGTAGTCAAAAACCAAGTATGAGATCCTCCGAGAAGAAGGAGAAACATCGAAAGAGAAGGAAGAACCCTCAATTCAAAGTCGGGAATCAATGAAACAAAAAAATGCAAGTATTAAAGAGAAAAAGCACCCCCAAGAAAATGCAAAAGTAGAGGAAATAATCGATGAAGAACAAATGCATATGGACGTAGAGCAATAGAAAGAAGACCCTAAGTGCAAAAAGAACAGTATTGAAAATGCTATTGTATGAATGGAGAAACTTGGATGATCGATTCATCCCCGGGAACACGAAAAGAAGCTATATAAGGATATGTTTGAGCATTACCCTGCTAGCTCAAACTAGGAAAAAAGTAAGTACCCAAGAAACAAACCTTGTAAAAAGATTCAAATAATCATGTCAAACAGGGGGAAAAAAAAGGAAGAAGAACTTTGCATGACTCAATTCAGTTAGTAGGAGAAATTTTAGTAAATATAGGAAATATAGTACCCTGTTAACAACGGTATTCCAACAAATCCCTAAAGTTAACCAATGAAAGTAATTTCTTAGAACATAAGAGCCATGAATAGTAAGGGCAAGCGAGAGATATTTTAAGGAGAAATTAAGAGTAGAGAAACCACAAGTAATGTTAATACAAGAAACAAAATTTTCAATGGGGAAATTAGAGACCATACTCAAGACATTCAAACCATATTATGAAGTAATGGCATTAGATGCAAGGGGTACAGTAGGAGGAATAGCTATAGTATGGAACCTAGTAGAGGTAACGAAAGAGATAATTGGGTGGCCCTTTCACAAAGTTTAACAGACGATTTCGAAACAGAGATAGGAACCAAAGAATACCTAGAGGATCACGGCGGTCTACGACCCTCATATCCAAGGAGAACGAGCAACATTCTTAACCGAAGCATAAGGAACTTGAGAAACCGGAATTAAGAGAAATATTGGATAGTAGGAGGAGATTTTAATATGGTCACGAATATAACTAAAAAATAAAGGAGGAATTAGAAGAGAAGAATCGGAAATGGAGTTATTCCGAGACCTACTCACCGATCTTCAATCTAGTAGATGTACCAATCTGTTCAATGGATTTTTCACTTGGAATAATCGAAGAGGAGAGGCACATCAAATAGCATCCATATTAGATCGATTCTTAGTATCTGAGGAAATCATTGGCCTAGATGTTTACTATGAAGCAACAATAATAGCCTCATTAGGATTTGACTACTGGCCAATAAGGCTAGAAATAGACATCAAAGAGGGCCCAAAGAATCGTCCTTTTCGATTTGAATTATTTTGGTTACAAGATCCTACCTTCTTGGAAAAAGTTAAAAAATGGTGGAAATCTACAAACATTCAAGGCCGGAATAGAATGCATACATTCCAGCTGAGGTTGCGAAACCTAAAAAAAGAAATTAGAAAGTGGAACAAAACATAATTTGGAAACATCAATGTGACCATACTTCAAATTCAAGAAGACATGAAACGAAATTAACAACACGTGATCTTATAGGGCCGAACAAAAGCGCTAGCTCTAGAAGAAGGAAACCTCCTAAGTCAACTGGAGGAGAAACATAAGAAAGAAGAGATACTCTGGAAACAGAAATCCCAGGTACAATGGCTTAAAGAAGGGGGAAAAAATACAAATTTCTTTCATAAATCCCTAATTTAGAGGAGGCAACACAATAGGATATTTTCATTGAAGGATGAAAATAGGAATCAAATCTATCAACAAACCGACATGGAAGCTTTGGTAGTAAACCACTTCAAAGATATGCTAACAGAACCAGATGTTCAAAGAGAAGCAGCCATACAGAGAATAACTCGACATATCCCATCCAAGATAAGCAGAGAGAAAAATCTAGCGCTAATGCATGCGATCACCATAGAAGAAGTGGAATAAGTGGTCAAAAATTTGCCCAAAACAAAGCACCGAGTCCAGATGGCTTTACAGCAGAGTTTTATCAAGCGACATGGCATTTTATGGGGCAAGTAATCTTGGAAATGGTAGAGGAATCTAGGAGAACAAGAAATATGTACCCAACTCTGAACGCTACGTTTATCTCACTCATCCCTAAGCAAGCTAACTCGGATACTCCGGCAGGGTTTAGACCAATAGCACTCTGTAATTTAATTTACAAGATCCTGTCTACAATTATGGTAAACCGCCTAAAACCAATCCTCCTAAACATCATATCTCCGGAGAAAACAGGCCCTTCAATCCTCCTGAACAAAGGCCCTTCTCATCCATTCAATGCAACAAGAGGACTGCGTCAAGGTGACCCTATTTCACCTTTTTCTTCATCATAGCAGTGGAAGGCCTCGGCCGCCTCTTCAAATCTAATATAGCAGAATAACGCCTAAAAGGTTTGAATCTATGGGGACCTGACCTTATTCGTTCACACCATCAGTTCGTAGATGATATTATGCTATTTTGTCAAACGACGTCAAGGGAAGTAAAAGGGATTCTAGACACTCTAAAAATTTTCATGGATGCATCAGGTACAGTGATAAACAATGATAAGTCTAATGTGTATTTCCTTAATGCTAATAATTCGACCCAATGCTTTATAGCCAGATCTCTGGGGTTTTAAATTGGGACATTCCCCATGAAATACTTAGGATTTCCATTAAACCTATCATCTCTTAGGATTGCAGGATGGAAATATTTAATGGCCAATCTCCATAAAAGACTCTGGAACTGGACATTTCGAGCATTGAACGCACCAAGCAGGACAGTTCTTCTCTAACCAGTTCTCCAAGCCATACCTATATATCAATTATCAGGAAGAGCGACGCCGAAAACAGTTTGTAATAACATGGTAAAGATCTTCAAGAAATTCATGTGGCAAGGAGTACAAGAGAGAAGAAAATGAGCTCTCCTATCATGGGAGAAACTCATTAAAACAAAAAAAAATAGTGGTGTGGGATTGAGAGATCCTTATGTTTTAAATCAGGTCATGGGCGCTAAGCTATGGTGGCGATGGTTACAGGGCAAAGCCGATCTGTAGAAAGCTATATGGGAAAGAAAATATGAAATTCCCATTACAATTTAAAGGAAACTGAAAATCGATGTAGTCCCAAAAGGATCAAATATATGGAACCTAGCAGCAATCAACAGAGACCTAATAAGACAACATAGTTTTTGGGAAGTACGAGGAGGAAGAACAGCTCTATTTTGGGAAGATTCATGGCAGCAGAGAGAGAAACTATTCAGCCGCTTGGATCTGGGAGAAATTTTTCTTTTTACAAATTTACCTCACCAAAGAATAGTAGCCACGTACTCGCGCCAGGAAAAAGATGACCAATGGTGGAAATGGAAAAGTAAAGAGCAATGGAGAAATGTCCCAAGAACAACTCAATGGAATAACTTTGAGAAAAAAATAAAAACCAGGAAATTAATCGAAGCAAACGGGGAAGATATTCTGAGATGGGGCTATCGGAACAAAGGAATGTTTACCATATAAGAAGGGTATTGTCCTAAATCAAATAATCATCATAATATAGCGATACCAATTTGGCAAAAAATATGGGGAGCTAAATAGTGGCCAAAAGTAGAACATTTCCTATGGCTCTTGAGCCACCGAAAGACCTTGACCTGGGATCAATCACAAAGCAAAGGCGTACAAGGCCCATCAATTTTTAAAATATGTAAAAGGGAGGAAAACATAGAACACTTATTCAACAATGCTCCTTGACAAGGAATCTGTGGCAGAACAATGTTGCGACATTTCAACAAACAGACAGAGATATGACTAGCATCAATGAGACTATCAGGAAATGGAAAAAAGGGGGATACAAAAGCGAAGTGTTGAATAGAGCATGGAGGCTATCAATGGGATTTCTTCTGTGGGGAATATGGACGGAAAGAAACCATCGTATTTTCATAGAAGAATAGAGGGAAACAAGTGAGGTATGGAAGCGGATACTGGAAAATATCAGGAAAGCAGTCTTATCGGAACATTGGTCTGATGAATATTGGAAGGCAACAAAGAATGAGAGAAAAATTCTAGCTAGACTCAAATTAAAACCAGAAATGTTAGCAAAATCTCTATGGAAGTTTAAACCCCAAAGGAAAAACCAATCTGATAGCTTTCAGCTGCCACAAGTGGTATTTTTGAAATTAAATTATGATGGAGCTTCCAAAGGAAACCCAGGGCAGGCAGGAATAGGGTGCATATTCAGAAATTCCTAGGGCGCAATATGCAGGGTGTTTGCAATGGAGGTTGGATTTGCTACAAACAATGAAGCGGAACTAATGGTGGTCAAACAAGGATTAACAATTGCAGTTCGGGAAAATTACCAAAGAGTTATCATCGAAGGTGACTCAGCAACGGTAACAGGGATATTACACAAACTGCAACAAGGAACTCCATGGGAAAAGATAAGTAAGAGTTGGTGAACAACAAGATTAATTCAGGAGATTGGCCAAGTTATCCAACAAATAGGCTACATGATCCCCATGCATGTCCGCAGAGGAGGAAACGAAGCTGCAGATTACTTAGCCAACTGGTGTTGCAAGAATGAAGGAAGACAATTGGATATAAATCAAAACCATCAAGCTTGGAAAGTGTTACACATTAATTTGTCACCATCCCTACCATTCCCCGTCCCGCACAATGGAGGACCCATTTTGTGACCTGTGAACATTGTCATGCCTTGAAACCATTATCAATGCATTCCTCTAAACATGAGCTTCAATTGCCCTAAAGACATCTCCTTGCAAAAACCATGAAAACATCTCCTTTTGCATTGGCGCGGGCAGACATTTCATCACTCGCGCCAATGGGGGAAATCCTACAAAGAGGCCGCGCCAACTGGCGCTCTGTCCTAGAGCAGCAGTCGCGCCAACCAATTTAAGGAGTGTTTTTTAAATAAAGATGGCGGAAGTTGTGTTTCAACAAACTCAGAAATCATTGCCTATCTTGAGTTGGGAGGTTTGGCTACGGGAGTTCCATGGAAGGGAAGTGGTTTGCCACCTCTCATGGAACCTTCCTTGATGATAGGGCCAATCCCACAATAATAGGGATCCCAACTCCCTCCTTCCCCATCTATAAAAGCTTTCCTATTTCCATTGCAAGCTAGTCTTGAAGTGCCTAAGCTTTGAATCTCCAAATTCCCAAGAGCCTTTGTGCTGTAAGAGCCTTCTTTCTTCCCTTAAGGCCGACTCAAGTAAGGAGACTATCGTCGAGAGACTCTAGAGAGGCTTTCCCTTTCCCTGGCGAGCTTTGCGAGACATGAACGGCTGGGGACCATTCCGAAGGAGACCGCGGCGTCAGAACATTGGTTGTACTCTCTTTCGATTGTTTATTAATGAATTACTACCGGTTATGGTTCCACTCTGTTTTTCACTTATGTTAATAATGAGTTATATCCTTTCTGACTGATATATAGTTGCGTATTCTGGATTTTATGCTTGTATTCGTGTTGTTTCTTGCATGTGCAGGTGTCCATTCACGGAGATCGTGGGGATCGTGATCTGCCGAGGCTGAGGAACGGGAACGTTGTCTCTTATACGGATCATAGCATTGGACTCCAGGTAGGCCTCCATCGTTGGTCTATTTATTCGCAATTAGGATCTTGCGCTGTAGCATTTGATGATTGTTGCTAGACCCCTACTAGGCTAGTAGGGATCGCCTCTGTCCGCAGAGGGGATTTACCTCCTAAACAATTTGGCGACTCTGCTCGGGACCGTCTAGTTTTCACTGTCTCATTTGGATTGTCTCGTTTTGATTGTTTTATGATTTTCCTTGCTTGGTTAGCCTTCTAGGCTGGGTTCTTTTGCTGTTTTTTGCTTCTTGGTTTGCTTAGTTTACATTGATCTTCTTCTGGAGTAGTTCTTTCTTATTTTTGGCTGAGAAACTCGACTGGTGCGCTTTTTAGCTCGACAGTCACGCCAATTAGCGCATGTTGCTTTTGTATTGCCCGCGCCAATTGCTTGTTGGCGCCAGTTGCAGCCTTACAGTCGCGCCACTCCTGTAGGGTATTTGAGTTTGCTCAGTTTTGAGCTCTCTAGGTCTGGTCAGTGTTTTTCTTCTTGATTTTTCGACTACCTGAGTGTGTTGGAGTCCTGTTTGACTGGGAATTTGCCTTCATCCTTTGGTTGTTTACTTTTCTCCATCGATTTCACATTTTAAGCCCTAGGGCATCTAGTGGCTTTGTGTATCGAGCCCTCCTTGGGAGTTTTGGTGTTTCGTTTATCCAGTCAACTCTCTGATTGCTCCTCCGCATTCCCTTAGTAGTTGTTCACTGTTTTGTTCCGATTTTTGGGTGATTGTTCGTTTCTTCATTCAAATTTCGTTTGTTCTTTCTTTGGGCCTAGATCACACGGTCCATTGGAGCCTTTGAGTCTTTTCTTGGTTTTGAGAGACTTTGGTCGATTTGAGATCTGATTGCTTATGTCATTGAGTGAAATTTGTTCGTTTTGCTCTCTCTATATCGTTTCTCAAGATGCTTCTCTTTTATTTTCAGTTTGTTTAGTGCATCTAGCTATCAAACATTGAAAATTACAAACAAAAAAAAAAATCTCTTTTGCTTTTGGTTGATTAGTGCAAATTGAAATTTTTCGATTTTACTAGTAATTAGTGATTGGAATGAAAATTTTTTGATTTCGTTAGTTGCATTAGAGATATCACTGTTTGTCTTCCGATCATTTTGTTTGTGTAAAAACTCTCAACTCTCTTGTAGCTAGTTTTCATCGAACGAAATGGTGTACTGTGGCATGTAGCTTTGCATTTAGGAATTTTTGAGACCACACATTCGTTAGGGCCTGAAAACTGAAACGTAATTGAAGATCAACTTTAAAATCTACTCAATTTACACTAAGGCAGCATTGAAATCTAACGAAACACATTTAGAGGTCTAGGCTAGAGACGTGTTCCGGCATCTTTAAACCTAGCAGCTGTCGTTCACCTTTTGGCTTTAGACAGCGCTAGTACGGACTTGTGATCCCCATACCATCGCGTATATAAAGGGAGACCACTCTAGGTTTTCAATCCTTTATCCATAGGAAGCCGAGTATGTCGCCCTATACCCGTGATACACCGAACACAGCATTCGGGGAGATTGCCTGCACGTACGGAAAGTCCTTGGTTGATTTCTTTTTCATTATTGAGACCAAGGTGTATATTGCAGTTCACGGTTATTTGGTACACCCTTTGTGCCTAGTATTCCTGAGCAGTCATTTGGTCTTTTCTGACTCCCTAAATTTTAAAAGACTGTCAAGCGCTTGTCCTTTCACGCTTGTGTCAAATCTGAAAGAGATAGAGTCATCTTTTATCGTTTCTCGACTCTTAAAACATGAAACGGTGAAGTTTATTATTTTTCAATGTGGTAAAAATTAATCACCCACGATTACACGCCCTGTTAGATATTGCTTGTTGACCGTTTGATCGTGTGTCTTGACTCTTTTTCAGCCCGTGTGTGTGTTTGCTTCTTTTCCTCTTGTCGTTTGCCACAGTGGCGGAACCTTCGGTTTCGTCTACTGGTAGTCCTTACACGGACGATTCATCAGAGGTTTCCCAATCCTCTGCTGAACCGCAGCAGCCTATTGTTTCTGAGTTTCCTGACGGGGGACCGGTTCTTTCTGAGCAACCCTTTGGGGGACCAGTTGAGTTCGATTGGCCCTTTTCGGACCCTGTGTCTGAATTGAGATTAGGAGCTGATTTCCTTTCTCTTACATCGGGTTCACCTTTTGTTGCTGTTGTATTTCATCCTAGTCCTCGCCGTCTATTGCATGATTTAACGGCAGGATCAACCATGAGTGATTCTGGTGAGGAAATCCCAACGTCTGGTGAATACTATCAGCTCTTCCCACGAATATTGTTTCAGGGAGACAACTCTGAGCTAGCTGACATGTCAACAGCCAGTCCCTCCTTACCACAGGGGTACAGATCTTTGGGTCAGATCATTTCCGCCGCATCCTCTATGGGAGTGTCAGCTCCTTCTCCGAGGTCGGCTGCTACTACGCCCGGGGTGTCTCCTCAGACGCCCGTTACTTCTGTTCCCGTCCGGCCCACTGTCTGTGTGGCCGCCTCTTCTCCTGTTGTCACAGCATCCGCTGCGAGGGCTGTGCCAACTCCTGAAGATGTTTATCTAGTGACTGCTATACCGAAGAACATCTCTCCGGAGGAGTATCGGTTGTCTGTGCAACAGCCGACCCAAGATCCCAACCGCTCTTACTTTTCGCACTATGCACAGGATGGTACACCCATGTATGCTTTCCCAGGTCAGTATGATGAGCACGGGGAGATTTTACGTCTACCCGCTCCTGAGGCTTACCTCTATGCTCAAGGTTTACCTTATAACCAGGCTTATAACCCGCAAGGACAACCTTTACAAGGTCAACCTTCGGGCCAACCTGGCTATCTTTATGATCCACAGGGGCAGCCCATGCAAGGCTATCCTGTCGGCCAACAAGGGCCATCGTACGGTCCGCAAGGACAGTATTATAGCCCTTCCGGTCAACCTATTCAGCCTCAGCCGAGGTATCAACTGGGACCGATCTATTGTCCTGGGGGGAAAATCCAGCCTTCTTTACCTATGCAACCTTAGTATCCTGTTGTTTCTAACGTTGCATATCAGCCGGGACCATCCTATGGTTCCGCTTCAGGTCAAACCGGTTTCCAGCAACCACCTAGCCCTGTTCCTCCACCAGGCCAACCGGCCCATCCGGCATAACCTGGTGTTCTGCCTCCAGGCCAACCGGTCCATCCGGTACAACCTGGGGCCCATTCACAACCAGGTCAGCCTGCTCAGCCGGCACCACCTGTTTATCTGGGCCAACCTGTTCATTCAGGGCAGCCCTCTCAGTCGAGTCAACCTGTTCACTCAGGGCAGCCCGCTCATTCTATTAACCCTGCTCAGCAGCCGACACATTAAATGCCGCAGCCAAATCAACAGCTGCGCCCTACTTATCAGGCTCCGCAGGGTTCCACTTTTCAGCAGCCTACTCATCCTCAGGGTGGTTATTATCCTCATGGTCAATCTCAACCAAATTATAACCACCCCAGAGGCTCTCAGTATTATCCTCCTCCACCCGGTTTTACCTATACTCAGCAGCCAAATCCAAACGCTGCTTACACCAGGCCGACATATAATCAGGGTCCGTACCCTAGTTATCAGGCCCCACACTCTGGTTACCAGCATCCAAATCAGTCTGGTTATACGACCTACACCCCCTACGGTTAGAATCCTACGGGACAGAACCCATGGGGGCAAGGATATTCACAACCATTGTGGAGTACAGGTAACGGTCCTCATCCTGGGTCTGGCATGCCGGTCAATCCGCCATTGCCGTTCCTGGCCACCTTGGAGTTGCTAGATGTTTCAAAGTTGACCAATGATCCGATTTTACATAATCCATATTGGCCTCCGGTTCCCACCAAGATACCAGGTGATTGCCCCAAGTTTGAGGGAAAAGCTGGAGAGGACCCCCAGGCGCATGTGATGACGTATCATCTTTGGTGTTCGTCTAACTCTTGGGTCGACAATTCGATTCGCCTGCGCCTCTTCCAACGTAATTTAACTGGAGCTGCTGCTAAGTGGTATTTTTACACAGTAATTTGTCACCGTCCCTACCATTCCCCGTCCCCCACAATGGAGGACCCATTTTGTGACCTGTGAACATTTTCATGCCTTGAAATCATTATCAATGCATTCCTCTAAACATGAGATTCAATTGCCCTAAAGACATCTCCTTGCAAAAAACCATGAAAACATCTCCTTTTGCATTGGCGCGGGCAGACAGTTCATCACTCGCGCCAATGGGGAAAATCCTACAAAGAGGCCGTGCCAATTGGCGCTCTGTCCCAGAGCAGCAGTCGCACCAGCCAATTTAAGGAGTGTTTTTTAATTAAAGATGGCGGAAGTTGTGTTTCAACAAACTCAGAAGCCATTGCCTATCTTGAGTTGGGAGGTTTGGCTACGGGAGTTCCATGGGAGGGAAGTGGTTTGCCACCTCTCATGGAACCTTCCTTGATGATAGGGCCAATCCCACAATAATAGGGATCCCAACTCCCTCCTTCCCCATCTATAAAAGCTTGCCTATTGCCATTGCAAGCTATTCTTGAAGTGCCTAAGCTTTGAATCTCTAAATTCCCAAGAGCCTTTGTGTTGTAAGAGCTCTCTTTCTTCCCTTAAGGCTGGCTCAAGTAAAGAGACTATCGTCGAGAGACTCCAGAGAGGCTTGCCCTTTCCCTGGCGAGCTTTGCAAGACGTGAACGACTAGGGACCCTTCCGTAGGAGACCGCGGCATCAAAACATTGGTTGTACTCTCTTTCGATTGTTTATTAATGAATGACTACCGGTTATGGTTCCACTCTGTTTTTCACTTATGTTAATAATGAGTTATATCCTTTCTGACTGATATATAGTTGCGTATTCTGGATTTTATGCTTGTATTCGTGTTGTTTCTTGCATGTGCAGGTGTCCATTCACGTAGATCGTGGGGATTGTGATCTGCCGAGGCTGAGGAACGGGAACGTTGTCTCTTCTACGAATCATAGCACTGGACTCCAGGTAGGCCTCTATTGTTGGCTTATTTATTCGCAATTAGGAACTTGCGCTGTAGCATTTGATGATTGTTGCTAGACCCCTGCTAGGCTAGTAGGGATCGCCTCTGTCCGCAGACGGGATTTACCTCCTCAAAAATTTGGCGACTCTGCTGGGGATTCGTCTAGTTTTCACTGTCTCGTTTGGATTGTCTCGTTTTGATTGTTTTATGATTTTCCTTGCTTGGTTAGCCTTCTGGGCTGGGTTCTTTTGCTGTTTATTGCTTCTTGGTTTTCTTAGTTTACATTGATCTGCTTCTGGAGTAGTTCTTTTTTGTTTTTGGCTGAGAAACTCGACTGGCGCGCTTTTTAGCCCGACAATCGTGCCAATTGGCGCATGTTGCTTTTGTATTGCCCACGCCAATTGCTTGTTGGCGCCAGTTGCAGCCTTACAGTCGCGCCACTCCTGTAGGGTATTTGAGTTTGCTCAGTTTTGAGCTCTCTAGGTCTGATCAGTGTTTTTCTTCTTGATTTTTCAACTACCTGAGTGTGTTGGGGTCCTGTTTGACTGGGAATTTGCCTTCGTTCTTTGGTTGTTTGCTTTTATCTATTGATTTCACGTTTTAAGCCCTAGGGCATCTAGTGGCTTTGTGTATCGAGCCCTCCTTGGGAGTTTTGGTGTTTCGTTTATCCAGTCAACTCTCTGATTGCTCCTCCGCATTCTTTTAGTAGTTGTTCACTGTTTTGTTGCGATTTTTGGGTGATTTCTCGTTTCTTCATTCAAATTTCGTTTGGTCTTGCTTTGGGCCTAGATCACACGGTCCATTGGAGCCTTTGAGTCTTTTTCTCAGTTTTGAGAGACTTTGGTTGATTTGAGATCTGATTGTTTGTGTCATTGAGTGAAATTTGTTCGTTTTGCTCTCTCAATATCGTTTCTCAAGTTGTTCTGTTTGTTTTCGGTTTTTTTAGTGCTTCTAGCTATCAAACATTGAAAATTACAAAAAAAAATCTCTTTTGTTTTTGGTTGATTAGTGCAAATTGAAAATTTTCGACTTTACTAGTAATTAGTGATTTGAATGAAAATTTTCGATTTCATTAGTTGCATTAGAGATATCATTGTTTGTCTTCTGATCATTTTGTTTGTGTAAAAACTCTCAACTCTCCTGTAGCTAGTTTTCATCGAACGAAATGATGTACTGTGGCATGTAGTTTTGCATTTAGGAGTTTTTGGAACCACACATTCGTTAGGGCCTGAAAACTGAAACGTAATTGAAGATCAACCTTAAAATCTACTCAATTTACACTAAGGCAGCATTGAAATCTAACGAAACACATTTAGTGGTCTAGGCTAGAGACGTGTTCCGACGTCTTTAAACCTAGCAGCTGTCGTTCTCCTTTTGGCTCTAGACAGCGCTAGTACGGACTTGTGCTCCCCGTACCATCGTGTATATAAAGGGAGACCCCTCTAGGTTTTCAATCCTTTATCCGTAGGAAGCCGAGTCTGCCGCCCTATACCCGTGATACACCGAACACAGCATTCGGGGAGATTGCCTGCACGTACGGAAAGTCCTTGGTTGATTTCTTTTTCATTATTAAAACCAAGGTGTATATTGCAATTCACGGTTATTTGGTACACCCTTTGTGCATAGTATTCCTGAGCAGTCAGTGGGTCTTTTCTGACTCCCTAAATTTGAAAAGACTGTCAAGCGCTTGTCCTTTCACGCTTGTGTCAAATCTGAAAGAGATAGAGTCATCTTTTATCGTTTCTCGACTCTTAAAACATGAAACGGTGAAGTTTCTTATTTTTCAATGTGGTAAAAAATTAATCACCCACGATTATACGCCCTGTTAGATATTGCTTGTTGACCGTTTGATCGTGTGTCTTGACTCTTTTTCAGCCCATGTGTGTGTTTACTTCTTTTTCTCTGGTCGTTTGCCACAGTGGCAGAACCTTCGGTTTCGTCTACTAGTAGTCCTTACACGGACGATTCTTCAGAGGCTTCCAAATCCTCTGCTGAACCGCAACAGCCTATTGTTTACGAGTTTCCTGACGGGGGACCGGTTCTTGCTGAGCAACCCTTTGGAGGACTAGTTGAGTTCAATTGGCCCTTTTCGGACCCTGTGTCTGAATTGAGATTAGGCGCTGATTTCCTTTCTCTTACATCGGGTTCGCCTTTTGTTGATTTTGTATTTCCTCCTAGTCCTCGCCGTCTCTTGCGAGATTTAACGGCAGGATCAACCATGAGTGATTCTGGTGAGGAAATCCCAACGTCTGGTGAAGACTATCAGCTCTTCCCACGAAGATTGTTTCAGGGAGACAACTCTGAGCTAGCTGACATGTCAACAGCCAGTCCCTCTTTACCACAGGGATACAGATCTTTGGGTCAGATCATTTCCGCCACAGCCTCTATGGGAGTGTCAGCTCCTTCTCCGAGGCCAGCTACTACTACGCCCGGGGTGTCTCCTCAGACGCTCGTTACTTCTGTTCTCGTCCGGCCCACTGTCTGTGTGGCCGCCTCTTCTCCTGTTGTCACAGCATCTGCTGCGAGGGCTGTGCCAACTCCTGAAGATGTTTATCTAGCGACTGCTATACTGGAGAACATCTCTACGGAGGAGTATCAGTTGTCTTTGCAACAGCCGAACGCCGAGGTTGGACCATCCTCCCAAGATCCCAACCGCTCTTAATTTTCGCACTATGCACAGGATGGTACACCCGTGTATGCTTTCGCAGGTCATTATGATGAGCACGGGGAGATTTTACGTCTACCCGCTCCTGAGGCTTACCTCTATGCTCAAGGTTTACCTTATAACCAGGCTTATAACCCGCAAGGACAGCCTTTCCAAGGCCAACCTTCGGGCCAACCTGGCTATCTTTATGATCCACAGGGGCAGCCCATGCAAGGCTATCCTGTCGACCAACAAGGGCCATCGTATGGTCCGCAAGGACAGTATTATAGCCCTTCCGGTCAACCTGTTCAGCCTCAGCAGGGGTATCAACCGGGACCGATCTATGGTCCTGGGGGGCAAATCCAACCTTCTTTACCTATGCAACCTCAGTATCCTGTTGTTTCCAATGTTGCATATCAGCCAGGACCACCCTATGGTTCCGCCTCAGGTCAAACCAGTTTCCAGCAACCACCTGGTCCTGTTCCTCCACCAGGCCAACCGGCCCATCCGGCACAACCCGGGTATTCCCTTCCTCAGACCAAGCCCAATGGTCACTCCAGGGCACAACCTGGGGCTCATTCACAACCGAGCCGGCCTTTTTTGCTATAAGGCGCCACTGTCTGCCGGGTCGGCTTTGTTCATTCAGGGCAGCCCTCTCAGTCGAGTCAACCTGTTCACTCAGGGCAGCCCGCTCATTCTATTAACCCTGCTCGGCCAATGAGCTCATTCAATGCTAGCAAGAATCCAGCAATTGCGCCCTCCCTATCGAACTCATGATTCCACTTTTCAGCAGCCTACTCATCCTCAGGGTGGTTATTATCCTCATAGTCAATCTCAACCGAATTATAACCACCCCAGAGGCTCTCAGTATTATCCTCCTCAACCCGGTTTTACCTATACTCAGCAGCCAAATCCAAACGCTGCTTACACCAGGCCGACATATAATCAGGGTCCGTACCCTGGTTATCAGGCCCCACACTCTGGTTACCAGCATCCAAATCAGTCTGGTTATATGACCTACACCCCCTACGGTCAGAATCCTACGGGACAGAACCCATGGGGGCAAGGATATTCACAACCATTGTGGAGTACAGGTAACGGTCCTCATCCTGGGTCTGGCATGCCGGTCAATCCGCCATTGCTGTTCCTGGCCACCTTAGAGTTGCCGGATGTTTCAAAGTTGACTAATGATACGATTTTACATAATCCATATTGGCCTCCGGTTCCCACCAAGATACCAGGTGATTGCCCCAAGTTTGAGGGAAAAGCTGGAGAGGACCCCCAGGCGCATGTGATGACGTACCATCTTTGGTGTTCGTCTAACTCTTGGGTCGACGATTCGATTCGCCTACGCCTCTTCCAACGTACTTTAACTAGAGCTGCTGCTAAGTGGTACATAGAGTTATCCCGCGGCATTTTCTAATATTTCAATTCTTTAGCCATGGCTTTCCTCATGCACTTTCAGTTACCGGTTCGTTATGAAGCCGGGACGCACCTCCTGACTTCTCTGAAGTAGGATAAAGCCACTCACATCTCTGATCACATTCATGTGTGGCGGCGCCGTCGTAGACTGATCAAGTTCCACATACCTGATCAGATACTAACTCACTGGTTTACCACCTCCTTTGTGAATAAAATCGCTCAGGATATTGCAATGGGAGCGTGTGTGATGGAGGAACAAGCCATTGCGCGTGCCCAATATCTGGATCTTGTATATTCTCAGTCCGGCATGCTTTATGATATCTTTCCTGATGCCCCGCGGTCCATAACCTCTAAGGCTCTGCCTACCCCCGCGGTGGATGGTGTCATTGGTTCTGTCTCTCAGAATTCGAAGAAATCTTCGAATGGGAAGCAGAAGTCTAATTCTTCCAACAATGCTCTTGCTAATCTCGCCCCCTCCGATTCTGGTAAAACCGTGGAAGTGAATGCCGTTCAGGCCAATCCTACGGAGAAAACTTCCAAGGGGAAAAGGAAGGGCAAAGGAAAATCTAAATCTGATGCCCCAAAGCCAGAATCTAAATCTCGCACTGAGGATGGCTCCCAGTGTAAACCGAAGTACCCTTGCCTCATTTGTGAAGGGGACCATTATACTAAGGATTGTCCACGACGATCCGAGGTTAGTCAACTTCTCAAGGGCCCTAAAGGGACTCCGGCTATTTTAAAAGAGCCATTCCCATCTCAGCAGACACAGATGGTCAAACAATCGTCACCATTTGCACCATTTGGGTCCCAAGTTTTCATGATGAAGAGTGTTGCACCTATCTCTGTCGCTACGCGGTCGAAGGATTACAACGAATCGCGGCAGGCACCTGGGAAGGCAGTTGCGGATGGACCACCTCCCCTACCTGCCTCCGGTTCATTGGAAATCGAGAAGCCTACTCCTGAACCCGTTGTGAAACCACCTTCTAAAGGTGTCCTTCGAAGATCTTCTTATAATCCGAATGCTCGTGCCGCTCAACATTACAGAATTGTTGAGGATTTGGCACAGGCGCCGTCTGCTATGTCTACGCTAGAAGTTATTCAAAGTTGTCCTTCGCAATGGAAGGCTTTACTGTCTGCAATCGGGGGCATTGATCCCAACGACTCGAGTCTTCTCACCTTCGATTTAGAGAATTTCACTCCCTGGCTTCCACATCAAATCGCTCTTATTATTCAAGTCGGGATTAACGGTCTGAACATTCATAGGGCCGTGGTGGACGAAGGTGCTTCTACTTGCGTTATGTCCTCCACTTGCTGGAAGGCCATCGGCTCTCCAGCCCTTTCGTCATCTCCCAATGCCCTTGAGGCATTTGATGGTCGGGAATCCAAACCCCTGGGTGTTCTCGAGAGTCTAGCGATCACATTACAGGGGAAGACTGTCAACGTGGAAGTGGAAGTGGTTGACGCTAAACTCAACTACAATATACTTCTTGGCCGCAGCTGGACTCATGCCATGCTCTGCGTGCCATCCACCGTCTTTCGATTCCTTAAGTTCCCTCACGAGGGAAAAATTTTCACGGTGGATCAGTTGTCATTTTTCACCTCTACCTCTGAGAACAACGTGCCATACGTGGATCAAATTCCGAATCCCCCGGACAGTGTAGGACCTGGTCTCTTCAAAGACCCAGTCCTCATGGGTAATTTTCCCGCACCACCACCGCACACCGCTCAAGTCAACATGATGTCCAGGCGTGATGACCCCTAGCTTATTCCTACGCCTGAGCAGGTGTTTGAGTTTGGAGAATCAATGCCCTTGACTCCAGTAGAGATCAGTTACTGTGAAATTGTTGCTGCATCTGATCCTCCACCTCCTCAGCATGCTCCTTTGAGCATGGCTCTCGACGTCTACTCTCAATCCCCCTGGCTTGGTCAGGCCGATTCACATGATCCTCTCAAAGAGACTTTTCCTTCCGATGAGGCCATCATTGAAACTATGTCTCTTGAGGAGCTGCCTTGGGGCGATGGACATCATCGCTCCTCTTTTGTGCCTAGCTTGGGGGCAATGACTGACTGTCTGGAGCGTTATGCTACTCAGGTTCCTACCCCTCCTCTTCAAACGCCCATTTTGATGCACGAGGTTTTTTCGGAGGGTAACCTGAGTAACATTACTCAAACCATCCCGATCAACATCTCCGTTAAACCGGGGATCGTTGAGAATATTCATGTGGGTGTGACTTGTTCTCCCGATGAGATTCAATTCTATACTGAGCTTTTTAAGGAATTCAGAGATGTCTTCGCGTGGTCCTACGAGGAAATGCCGGGGATTGATCCCAGTATCATAGTGCATGAGATTCCAACCTATCCAGGTGCGAAACCCGTGCGCCAACGCTTACGCCCCATGCATCCTCGGAAAGCCGCCGCCATCAAGGCAGAAGTTGAAAAATTTCTGAACACGGGCTTTATTTATCCTATCCCCCTCACAGAATGGGTGTCTAACATTGTCCCTGTCGATAAAAAGCAGGGTATGATTAGAGTCTGTGTTGATTATCGCGACATCAATTGCGCCTATCCAAAGGATAATTATCCCACTCCGTTCATAGACCAGATCATCGACGAATGTGCCGGAAGTGAGATCTATTCCTTGATGGACGGTTACTCAGGATATAATCAGATCAATATTGCACCTGAGGATCAACACAAGACGACATTCATCTATCCATGGGGTACATTCGCTTACAAAAATCTCCCGTTCGGCTTGAAGAATGCTGGAGCCACTTTTCATCATGCGATGTCCTACGCTTTTCATGACATTCCCCATATCATTCAGCCTTATCTGGACGACTTGCCAGCCCATTCGGCTAAGCGAGAGGACCATCCTGAGCATCTCCGCCAGATCTTTCTTCGTTGCAGGCGCTACAATATTAGGCTTAATCCTCATAAATGAGTCTTCTGCGTTGATTCTGGCCGTATTTTAGGATTCATAGTCTCAAAGGACGGAATTCGCCTTGACCCTTTAAAGGTCGAGGCCATCATAAATCTCCCATCACCCTCCTCCCTATATCAATTACAGAGTCTGCAAGGGAAAGCGAACTTTCTTCGGCGCTTTATCCCGAATTATGCCGAGGTGGCCAAAGGATTCACTCCTTTATTAAAGCAGAACGTTCCCTTCCATTGGGACGAAATCGCTCAGCAATCCTTTGAGAAGCTGAAGACGTTGCTTGTCAATGCTCCGTTGCTTCGTCCTCTGGACTACCACCGCGACTTCACTCTGTATCTCGTCGTCGCATTTAGCACCATAGCCATGGTCTTGGTGCAGGATGAAGATGACGGTGATGAACATGTTGTTTATTATCTATCACAGAACCTTCTCGATCCATAAACGCATTATGCTCATGTCGAGAAGTTGGCATTAGCAGCAGTACACGCTGTACAGCGCTTTCGCCATTACATCATTTTGCGTACGATAACAGTGGTTTCAGACTGCAACCCTATGACGTATATTCTCTCTAGACAATTACTGGGGGGCAAGTAATCCAAATGGAATATTATCCTGTAGGAGTATGACTTAGAGTTCACTATCGCTAAGTCAACTAAATCACTGGTTTTCGCGGATCCTATATGCTCTCTCCCTACAGACTCTGCTCCCTCACACTCTGAAGATCATATACCGGACGAAACGCTTTTCCTCATCAGTACTCGTGACTCTTGGTATAGTGACATAATAGTTTATCTTCAGACCTCGACATTTCGGTCTGAGTTGGATAAAGCTGCCCGCCGTCGGATTCGGCACCAGTCCCAGCCCTACCATATAGTAGGAGATACCTTATACCGCATTGGAGTAGATTCGATTACTCACGGCATTCACTAACCTTGGAAGAGGTAGAAAGGTCCTAAATAGCTTGCTACGGTGGGGCACGTGGTGGACATATGTCCAGGTATGCTACTGCCCAGAAGATTCTGTGAGCAGGTTATTTCTGGCCTTCCGTATTCAAAGACTATATCACTGCAGTCCGTAAATGTCATGCGTGCCAGATATTTCAGCGCAAGATGCGCGCGCCGCCTCTCCCTTTACATCCTGTTATTAACATCGGCCCTTTTGTGAAATGGGGCATGGATTTTATGACGTGTAACCCTCACTCGGCCGGGGGGCATGCGTATATAATTTTCGCCGTCGAATACTTCACCAAGTGGGCCGAGGCGATGCCTACACTAGCCGCTGACGGTAAAACGGCTGCTCAATTTATATTCAACCATGTTATTGCATGGTTCAGGGTTCCTCAAGCCATCGTCACTGATCACGGTACTCATTTCCAAGATTATATGATGGCGGAGATGACTTCAAAGTTGGGCTTGCGTCACGACAGCTCAACACCATATTACCCTCAGGCGAATGGTCAGGTGGAAGCAGTGAACAAGGTTCTGGTCACTATGCTTCAGCGAACAGTTGGTATTCACAAATCCAATTGGCATCTCCAACTGTTCTCAGCTCTCTGGGCATACCAAACATCTGCAAAGAGTGCAACTGGGTTCACACCATTTCAATTGGTGTATGGTCTGGAAGCAACTCTTCCGGTTGAATGCGAGATTCCTTCTCTGAAATTAGCTGTGGAACTTCTACCTAATACTTCTGTTGAGGAAGAACGTCTTCTGTATCTGGAACGGTTAGATGAAACCCGTCGTCTGGCTGCTTTGGTTATTGAAGCACAAAAGAAGAGGGTCAAAACTCATTTTGATCCATCTGTTTCTCCTCGTTCCTTTATTGAAGGAGACCTCGTCCTCCTGTACGATCAAGCACGTGACAAGCTTGGAGCCGGTAAGTTCTAGCCTATGTGGCATGGGCCCTATATAGTAAAACGTGTTTTGAAAAATGGGGCTTATGAGCTTATAGATTATGAAGGAGTTCCGCTGGCACAACCCAGAAATGGGTTGTACCTCAAAAAGTACTATGCCTGAAGTGATTTCTTGGTGTGGTGTGTGTACATAGGTGTGTTTTTCATTTGTGTGCATGTATGGTGTTGTGTGCCTTGTAAACATCTTTCTGCTGATCGGGTCTTCCTGGTTGTGCAGATGTCCATTCATCCATTTGTTGGTTTCGCGGATGGTGCCTCCCGTAGTACCAGGAATCTGTCTTCGGCAGCCTGGGTAATCTATGATCCTGCTGGTGAGTTGGTCAACCTACAAGGAGTGTGTCTAGGACGTACTAGGAAAAACATCGCAGAATATAGTGCTGTGTTAGAATTATTAACCGAGGCAGTAAACCTTGGTATCTGTGAATTGCTCGTGTATCTAGATTCGCAACTTGTAGTGTTACAGCTGAACGGACACTATTCGGTAAGAAAGCCGTCCATTTTACGTCTGTATCTGCGTATTCGATTACTGGAAAGGAATTTTGACTACATTACATATCATCATATACCCAGGCATTTGAATACATTAACAGATGCAGTAGAAAATTTGGTATTAGACAGACATTTGCGCAATTTGTAAATCATCATCACATGTAAAGAAAGATCCATCCAGAAATAGATATGCATATATATATATAGATATCGAAATGTTTACATAGAGTGTGTCACATAAAGTCAAAATATACATAATCGTCTTAAATACATCCGGAGACGATATGTCTCTCAAAAAATATGTGTGGTATAATCCCTAAGAGCTAATCCGCATGGTGCTCATGATAACATGTAACTGCACGCACTAAGCATCTCAGGATTCGGTGGATCCGACTTGGAACTCCCACCGTATGACGCTGGTACGCCATCGGTACGTCCGCCAGCCGAGCATAGTCTGGGATCCCTCGGGCAATGCCCTCGAGATTCTGGATCAACTCCTCTCCTCCTGTGCCCTCTCCCTGAGGATCAGGGGCGAGATGAGTCCTCCGTGAGATTGGAGACATTCCAGCTGGTCTCTCAGGTCCCACATCTGCATACATATATAAAATGTGTTAGGACGAATGTGTATTAACAAAAAAAAACATAAAACATAAAAATAAAAAACATGAGGTCTTACCCAACTCCTCCTCCCAGTCATCTCCTTCTGGCAATGGGAGATCTGGGTCTCCAGTGAAGTCAGTTCCTGCATATAGCCAGTCCTCCACTACAATCAACTGGCGCCGTAACCACCTAAAAAACTCCGGCCTCCAGGAAATCTGTTGGCCGCCTTCAGCTCTAGGCATTAGTGCTGCCCAGCTAGCCATTCTTGGCTCTCGTGGAATCGGATCTGCCACTATGGCCCCTTGGCCCTGGAAGATTGGTAAGCGTTCCAGAATGAACGATACCAGGATGGAACTATAGCCAAACTGTTTCAGTTTAGCTTGCTTTCATTTTGTGAGCTGTCTCTTCATGTTTATTGTTACTGCTGTAGCCCAGTCAAATAGTAAGGGACTCATGCATTCTGAGGCCAGCAGGAGTTGGGCCTTTGTGGCCTCGTGCGGTGCCTGCGATCCTGTGGCCCGCGTGATGGTATGTAGGACAACTCTCAATGCTAGGTCGGGGATGGTGTGGATATCCACCTTTTTGCTCCCTGATCCCATTTGTGCCCCTTGGCACACTCGTGCCATCACTTCTTCCATCTTCTCGCCAGATGGTCTGCTTCCAGTCAAGATGGATACCGAACCTCTACGAGACAATTCGGTTATGAAATACACATCAGAAACCTCCAGCTCCAATACCTGGTCTCGCAACTTGAACACGTGTTCTTGTTCATCCCAAATACTGATCAGATATTGGAGGAGGTCGGGCTGAGCTCGTAAACAGGGTGTAAGGAAGAACTTCTTTAGCCCACATTTTCTGAGGGCGTTCATGCAAGCCTCACTTTCTATGGCCTGTTCATCCTCTTCTCCATGCTCTCTTTCTTTCCACTCAATCGTCATTTTGCTTGATTTCCTACATCCACATGGTCATAAACCCTTAATTAGATCTCTGGCAGGCTTCAAATTTCATTTAAAATGATTAAAATTTCGAATTTCTAGGCAGAATTTTGGGTTCGGCCGCTAGCACGGCTGTTTTGTGAACAGTCGCGCCACGTGGCGCGAGGCCTTTACATGGAAAATCCCATTGGCGCGGGTTCGTGCCCGATACCCGCGCCAATGAGCGCAGCCCTAAAAATTCAAAAACTTGCCACAGAGCCTGATATATGAGGGAAAACTATCAAAAAATGGATTGAAATGAAGTATAGAGAAGCGCCTCTTACCTGACGAGAATCTGAATGGTCAACTGGATCTGTCGCAATCGCCGTCAAAAGTTTGCACTCCAAAATGGACCACTGCTGTTTTTTACCAAGGTAAATAGTAAATGTAATTTTGTTTTTACCATTTTGGCATATTTATAACTTTTTCGACATAGGATGGGTTTTAAAAGTCATTTTTATCAAATATTTGAATATGTTATGTCGAAAATGGGTTTTACGCTTGCTTGGTATGTGCAGCAGCAAGTTTTTTGCGACTTTAACGGTGGAAACGAGTTGTATTTTATACTTTTTCGGACTCGGTAAATACACGAAAAAGTCACTTTAGAGTCATCTTTCAGCTCTTTTCTGACTCTCTAAACGTGAAAAGATTTCCGAGGCCCTTGTCGTTTCGATCTCGTTAAAATGGACATGAATAGACATCTACCCAGTATACGTTTACCCCTTTTTCGGGTTGGGATAGATTGATTACGAAAAAGGAATACCCTAGCCTATCGCGACTAGGAGGTTTTCTCGGATATTGTTTTCTACCTTTTCGGATCTGAGGAACTATTTACGAAAAGGGACCTGTGGAGTTTACTTTTCTGCTGTCTTTTCAAACTCTCTAAACATGAAAATACGCCGAGTTCTCCCTTTGTCAGACTCGTTAAACCCTGATGACATCGGATCCAGTCGAAATGACGTTCTCCGAGTTCCTCCTTCCTAGGACTCGTTAAATGCACTAGGATGGATTCGCCTGAAAGGCGGACTTATATTACAAGCATATGCTATCCCCTTCAAGCTTGTTATCAAAAATAATTGGGGTACTCGCCAGAAATGGTGGGGGGAAAATGGAACCATCATCGTTGTCGTCGGCAGTATGTCGCTCTTGAACATGGCACTTGTCTGCATTCGTGTCGGGTTGGGGACATCTCATCTCGTTTCTTCACTTTGCCTCCGTGGGTTTGGATAATCCCTTTTGGCCTCTCATCTGCTCATTTCCTTGTCACCATGACCTCTGATCCGTTGATGTCAAATACTTCCAAGTCCACTGTCGTGCCGTTTACATGTTCAAGAGAAGTTGGCCTCTGCAAATATCAACCTTCCTCTGATTCTCATACGATCTTGATTCACAACAAAACATCATGTTCCTCTGTCTCGTGTCGATGATGTGGGAAACATTATGGCCCACCTTCGATCAAGGTCACTTCCTGTCGACTTCAGCTCATTATCCAGGAAGTTGATCTAGAGACTCCTTTATGGTACCTTGGAGCCTACATGCCTCAATGGCAGGTTCGTCGCATTCGACGTGGGGTTTTCATCATTGGCCTCCGATCGAGTGATTCTACGGGTGTTCGACGCCAGCTCATTGACTCACACGCCGTAGATTGTACCTATAGTACCTTGAGGGCCATTTTCATTATTGGTGGTTCCTCTCGCGTCTGTTAACAGCTCTCATCATTGGCTGGTAATCAGACGATGTTCTTGCATGTTCGACTTCAACTCACATATTCGCATGCTTGAACTTGTACTTTGTTTGGGTCGAGATGGAGTGCAAGACCCTGGATTGTGTCTGTTGTAATCCAGGCTGCGATTGTGGATTATTATCATTATGTACATGACTCACTGATTGGATGGCTGTGACCATACCTGAGTATATTTATTTGATCCTCGCTGGATGGCTGCGCCCATACCCTGGATCCGGATTATAGTGTACTCTGTTTCGGATGGCTACGCCCATACCGCATATACATCATGTACTTGAGATATCAGTTGTATTTTTCTGCATAGGTTTTCCGACGGTGGGGCTTCAGTTGAACATGTTCTCGTAAAGCATTTCACCCCTCTCTCTCTCTCGGGCCTCATACTTTAGGGGGCATCTGTTACACAGTAATTTGTCACCGTCCCTACCATTCCCCGTCCCGCACAATGGAGGACCCATTTTGTGACCTGTGAACATTGTCATGCCATGAAATCATTATCAATGCATTCCTCTAAACATGAGCTTCAATTGCCCTAAAGACATCTCCTTGCAAAAAACCATGAAAACATCTCCTTTTGCATTGGCGCGGGCAGACAGTTCATCACTCGCGCCAATGGGGAAAATCCTACAAAGAGGCCGTGCCAACTGGCGCTCTGTCCCAGAGCAACAGTCGCGCCAACCAATTTAAGGAGTGTTTTTTAAATAAAGATGGCGGAAGTTGTGTTTCAACAAACTCAGAAACCATTGCCTATCTTGAGTTGGGAGGTTTGGCTACGGGAGTTCCATGGAAGGGAAGTGGTTTGCCACCTCTCATGGAACCTTCCTTGATGATAGGGCCAATCCCACAATAATAGGGATCCCAACTCCCTCCTTCCCCATCTATAAAAACTTGCCTATTGCCATTGCAAGCTAGTCTTGAAGTGCCTAATCTTTGAATCTCCAAATTCCCAAGAGCCTTTGTGTTGTAAGAGCCCTCTTTCTTCCCTTAAGGCTGACTCAAGTAAGGACACTATCGTCGAGAGACTTTAGAGAGGTTTTCCCTTTCCCTGGTGAGCTTTGCGAGATGTGAATGACTGGGGACCCTTCCGAAGGAGACCGTGGCGTCAGAACATTGGTTGTACTCTCTTTCGATTGTTTATTAATGAATGACTACCGGTTATGGTTCCACTCTATTTTTCACTTATGTTAATAATGAGTTATATCCTTTCTAACTGATATATAGTTGCGTATTCTGGATTTTATGCTTGTATTCGTGTTGTTTCTTGCATGTGCAGGTTTCCATTCACGAAGATCGTGGGGATCGTGATCGGCCGAGGCTGAGGAACGGGAACGCTGTCTCTTCTACGAATCATAGCACTAGACTCCAGGTAGGCCTCCATTGTTGGCTTATTTATTCGCAATTAGGAACTTGCGCTGTAGCATTTGATGATTGTTGCTAGACCCCTGCTGGGCTAGTAGGGATCGCCTCTGTCCGCAGAGGGGATTTAACTCCTCAACAGGTACATAGAGTTATCCCGCGGCATTTTCCAAGATTTCAATTCTTTAGCCATGGCTTTCCTCACACACTTTCAGTTACCAGTTCGTTATGAAGCCGGGACGCACCTCTTGACTTCTCTAAAGTAGGATAAAGCCACTCACATCTCTGATCACATTCATGAGTGGCGGCGCCGTCGTAGACTGATCAAGTTTCACATACCTGATTAGATACTAACTCACTGGTTTACCACCTCCTTTGTGAATAAAATCGCTCAGGATATTGCGATAGGAACGTGTGTGACAGAGGAACAAGCCATTGCGTGTGCCCAATATCTGGATCTTGTATATTCTCAGTCCGGCACGCTTTATGATATCTTGCCTGATGCCCCGCGGTCCGGAACCTCTAAGGCTCCGCCTACCCCCGCGGTGGATGGTGTCATTGGTTCTGTCTCTCAGAATTCGAAGAAATCTTCGAATGGGAAGCAGAAGTCTAATTCTTCCAACAATGCTCCTGCTAGTCTCGCCCCGTCCGATTCTGGTAAAACCGCGAAAGTGAATGCCATTCAGGCCAATCCTACGGAGAAAACTTCCAAGGGGAAAAAGAAGGGCAAAGGAAAATCTAAATCTGATGCCCCAAAGCCAGAATCTAAATCTCACACTGAGGATGGCTCTCAGCGTAAACCGAAGTACCCTTGCCTCATTTGTGAAGGGGACCATTATACTAAGGATTGTCCACGACGATCGGAGGTTAGTCAACTTCGAAAGGGCCCTAAAGGGACTCCGGCTGTTCTAAAAGAGCCATTCCCATCTCATCAGACCCAGATGGTCGAACAGCCATCACCATCTACACCATTTGGGTCCCAAGTTTTCATGATGAAGAGTGTTGCACCTATCTCTGTCGCTACGCGGTCGAAGGATTACAACGAATCGCGACAGGCACCAGGGAAGGTAGTTGCGGATGGACTGCCTCCCCTACCTGCCTCCGGTTCGTTGGAAATCGAGAAGCCTACTCCTGAACCCGTCGTGAAACCACCTTCTAAAGGTGTCCTTCGAAGATCTTCTTATAATCCGAATGGTCGTGCCGCTCAACATTACATCATTGTTGAGGATTTGGCACAGGCGCCGTCTGCTATGTCTGTGCTAGAATTTCTTCAAAGTTGTCCTTCGCAACAGAAGGCTTTACTGTCTGCGATCGGGGGCATTGATCCCGCCGATTCGAGTCTTATCACCTTCGATTTAGAGACTTTCACTCCCTGGCTTCCACATCAAATCGCTCTTGTTATTCAAGTCGGGATTAATGGTCTGAACATTCATAGGGCCGTGGTGGATGAAGGTGCTTCTACCTGATTTATGTCCTCCGCTAGCTGGAAGGCCATCGGCTCTCCAGCCCTTTCGTCATCTCCCAATGCCCTTGAGGCATTTGATGGTCGGGAATCCAAACCCCTGGGTGTTCTCCAGAGTCTAGCGATCACATTACAGGGGAAGACTGTCAACGTGGAAGTGGAAGTAGTTGACGCTAAACTCAACTACAATATACTTCTTGGCCACATCTAGACTCATGCCATGCTCTGTGTGTCGTCCACCGTCTTTCGATTCCTTAAGTTCCCTCACGAGGGCAAAATTGTCACGGTGGATCAGTTGTCATTTTTCACCTCTACCTCTGATAACAACATGCCATACATGGATCAAATTCCAAATCCCCCGAACAGTGTAGGACCTGGTCTCTTCAAAGACCCAGTCCTCATGGGTATTTTTCCCGCACCACCACCGCACACCGCTCAAGTCAACATGATGTCCAGGTCCGATGACCCCTGGCTTATTCCTACGCCTGAGCAGGTGTTTGAGTTTGGAGAATCAATGCCCTTGACTCCAGTAGAGATCAGCTACTGTGAAATTGTTGCCGCATCTGATCCTCCACCTCCTCAGCATGCTCCTTTGAGCATGGCTCTCGACGTGTACTCTCAATCCCCCTGGCTTGGTCAGGCCAATTCACCTGATCCTCTTAAAGAGAATTTTCCTTTCGATGAAGCCATCATTGAAACTATGTCTCTTGAGGAGCTGCCTTGGGGCGATGGACATCATCGCTCCTCTTTTATGCCTAGCTTGGGGGCAATGACTGACTGTCTGGAGCGTTATGCTACTCAGGTTCCTACCCCTCCTCTTCAGACGCCCATTTTGACGCACGAGGTTTTTTCGGAAGGTAACCTGAGTAACATCACTCAAACCATCCCGATCAACATCTCCGTTAAACCGAGGATCGTTGAGAATATTCATGTGCGTGTGACTTGTTCTCCCGATGAGATTCAAGTCAATACTGAGCTTTTTAAGGAATTCAGAGATGTTTTCGCGTGGTCCTACGAGGAAATGCCGGGGATTGATCCCAGTATTTTAGTGCATGAGATTCCAACCTATCCAGGTGCGAAGCCCGTGCGCCAACGCTTACGCCCCATGCATCCTCGGAAAGCCGCCGCCATCAAGGCAGAAGTTGAAAAACTTCTGAATGCGGGTTTTATTTATCCTATCCCCCTCACAGAATGGGTGTCTAACATTGTCCCTGTCGATAAAAAGCAGGGTACGATTAGAGTCTGTGTTGATTATTGCGACATCAATTGCGCCTGTCCAAAGGATAATTATCCCACTCCGTTCATAGACCAGATCATCGACGAATGTGCCGGAAGTGAGATCTATTCCTTGATGGACGATTACTCAGGATATAATCAGATCAATATTGCACCTGAGGATCAACACAAGACGACATTCATCTATCCATGGGGTACATTCGCTTACAAAAAGCTCCCGTTCGGCTTGAAGAATGCTGGAGCCACTTTTCATCATGCGATGTCCTACGCTTTTCATGACATTCGCCATATCATTCAGCCTTATCTGGACGACTTGCCAGCCCATTCGGCTAAGCGAGAGGACCATCCTGAGCATCTCCGCCAGATCTTTCTTCGTTGCAGGCGCTACAATATTAGGCTTAATCCTCATAAATGAGTCTTCTGCGTTGATTCTGGCCGTATTTTAGGATTCATAGTCTCAAAGGACGGAATTCGCCTTGACCCTTTAAAGGTCGAGGCCATCATAAATCTCCCATCACCCTCCTCCCTATATCAATTACAGAGTCTGCAAGGGAAAGCGAACTTTCTTCGGCGCTTTATCCCGAATTATGCCGAGGTGGCCAAAGGATTCACTCGTTTATTAAAGCAGAACGTTCCCTTCCATTGGGACAAAATCGCTCAGCAATCCTTTGAGAAGCTGAAGACGTTGCTTTTCAATGCTTTGTTGCTTCGTCCTCCGGACTACCACCGCGACTTCACTTTATATCTCGCCGCCGCATTTAGCACCATAGCCATGGTCTTGGTGCAGGATGACGATGACGGTGATGAACATGTTGTTTATTATCTGTCACGGAACCTTCTCAATCCAGAAACACGTTATGCTCATGTCGAGAAGTTGGCATTAGCAGCAGTACACGCCGTGCAGCGCTTTCACCATTACATCCTTTTGCGTATGATAACAGTGGTTTCAGACTGCAACCCTATGACATATATTCTCTCTAGACAATTACTGGGGGGCAAGTACTCCAAATGGATTGTTATCCTGCAGGAGTTTGACTTAGAGTTCACTACCGATAAGTCAACTAAATCACTGGTTTTCGCGGATCTTATATGCTCTCTCCCTACAGACTCCTCTCCCTCATATGCTGAAGATCATATACCGGACGAAACGCTTTTCCTCATCAGTACTCGTGACCCTTGGTACGGTGACATAATAGTGTATCTTCAGACCTCGACATTTCGGTCTGAGTTGGATAAAGCTGCCCACCGTCGGATTCGGCACCAATCCCAGCCCTACCGTATAGTAGGAGATACCTTATACCGCATTGGAGTAGATTCGGTGCTCCGGCGATGCCTAACCTTGGAAGAGGCTGAAAAGGTCCTAAATGACTGCCACAGTGGCGCCTGTGGTGGACATATGTTCGGGTATGCTACTGCCCAGAAGATTCTGCGAGCAGGGTATTTCTAGCCTTCCATATTCAAAGACTGTATCACTGCAGTCCGTAAATGTCATGCGTGCCAGATATTTCAGCGCAAGATGCACGCGCCGCCTCTCCCTTTACATCCCGTTATTACCATCGGCCCTTTTGCGAAATGGGGCGTGGATTTTATGACGTGTAACCCTCACTCGGCCGGGGGGCATGCGTATATAATTTTCGTCGTCGACTACTTCACCAAGTGGGCCGAGGTGATGCCTACACTAGTTGTTGACGGGAAAACGGCTACTCAATTTATATTCAACCACGTTATTGCATGGTTCGGGGTTCCTCAAGCCATCGTCACTGATCATGGTACTCATTTCCAAGATTATATGATGGCGGAGCTGACTTCAAATTTGGGCTTGCGTCACGACAGCTCAACACCATATTACCCTCAGGCGAATGGTTAGGTTGAAGCAATGAACAAGGTTCTGGTCACTATGCTTCAGCGAATGGTTGGTATTCACAAATCCAATTGGCATCTCCAACTGTTCTCAGCTCTCTGGGCATACCAAACATCTGCAAAGAGTGCAACTGGGTTCACACCATTTCAACTGGTGTATGGTCTGGAAGCAACTCTTCCGGTTGAATGTGAGATTCCTTCGTTGAAATTAGCTGTGGAACTTCTACCTAATACTTTTGCTGAGGAAGAACGTCTTCTGTATCTGGAACGGTTAGATGAAACCCATCGTCTGGCTGCTTTGGTTATTGAAGCACAAAAGTGTAGAAATTAGCTGAATAAATCACTTATTCACTGAAGATTAACCTGGTCATATATCAATTTCGAATTGCATACATAACACATAACCTTCTTCTACAATTAATTGTCACATGCGGAAAATATATAGAAGCAATCACACATCAAATCAATCACACATTAACTCGGTATGTATGGGGAAAGCCTATAGCTGAAAACCCCCGGCTATTGTGTATATTATAATGGAGAAATCATGTAACAATCCCCCTTAGTACAATAACTCTTTACAAGCTCTCATGCACTACCTCCATGCTACACTATCAAGCTAGATCTAGCAAATCACTTGCTCAATCCTTAGCCACTTGATAGCCAGCAAATTTCGTATTTCAAAGCTATGGGATGGCCTCTTTATATAGATAAACCACGGCTAAACTTTACTGATACTCATAGCTTACTCCACCTATCTATGTGTTGCAAATAGCAACGGGTATAGTCTGAGCGATAGCTAACTCTTGCCTCATCTATCTCTTTCTAGGTCTTCTTGGGCCAAGTCATGACTTGTAGTGAGCGAAGTGTTCTTGGATTGACTAATGAGTTAATATTTAGTAAATTAAATATTATTTAATTTACTCCACTCATATCTAGTTGATTAGTTAGTTAACTAATCCCAGCTAGTTCAACTAAAACAAACAGAACAGAACACAACTCCACTACTTGTCCAGTTAACTCCTCCAAAACTCCTGCCACTGAAGTCTAACTGAAGCCAACCATGCAAGATGCCATCAAACCCTAGGAACCACGTGATTCCTTGTGTCGGTTGCATGAGCCACCTCCATGACTCAAACTGAAGTGCGCCAAGAGAGTAAACTGCTGTTTATAGTCAAAATATTATTAAGGGTAAATAATATTTGACTTCCATATTTTTAGGAGATCGGTCTAAAAATAGCCTGGGTCCTAAAAAATAGGGTCTCATCTATTTTTACCGACATGTCGCATACTTCAAGAATCTCCAAGTAGAATTCCCAAATTATGCTCCGTATGTCTAAAAATAGACATAGTCTAAAAATAGACTTTGCGCCAGAATTTGCCTGCGGGCCCACTTAGTGAAGGCGACTTCATTTCACTAAGCTCCATCATCTGGCTGCATTCTCAACACTCCCTCTCAGCAAGATATGGATTATCTGCAATCCCTATCCTGCCTCTGTGGAATTCGAACTTGCTCCTGGTGAGCGCCTTCGTCAGGATGTCGGCATCCTGATCCTCCGTGGGAACATATGAAAGCATCATGATCCTCCACTGAACACAATCTCTGATGTGATGGTACCTGATGTCGATATGTTTGGACCTATCATGAAAAACTGGATTAGCCGAGAGCTTGATGCAGCTCTGGTTATCACAGTAGATCACTGTAGGCTCCAAATGCAACCTGAACAAACCTGCGAGGATCTTCCTCATCCAAATAGCCTCACATGCAGCCAAACTTGCTACCATGTACTCGGCCTCTGCTGAACTGAGTGCCACGGATCTCTGCTTCCTGCTGTACCAGGAAACTGCTGTCGACCCAATGCTGAAAACTCCTCCAGAAGTGCTCTTCCGGTCTGTTGGACTCCCTGCCCAATCTGCATCAGTGAAACCCGAAAGTTTCACTCCATCCTCCTGTCTGTACCATAGACCATATCCCGATGTGCCTCTGATATAGCGCAATACATGCTTGCCCGCCTTCCAAAAGAGCTTGGTAGGCTTAACCATAGCTTGCGAAAGCTGGTTAATTGCATAGCATATATCGGGTCGTGTATTGACCAGATACATAAGCGACCCCACCAACTGTCGATAGACAGTGGCATCCACTACCTCCGCTGAAGTAGCATCCTCCTTCCTCCAACCACCAGGAAGAGGAGTGTCAACAGGCTTGCGGCCTTGCATGTTGAACCTCTCCAGAATCTCCCGGGCATACTTGCCCTGAGAAACAAACAGTCCTCCACTGCGCTGCCAAATCTCCAATCCCAGGAAATAATGAAGGATGCCCAGGTCCTTCATCTCAAACTCTCGTGCAAGATCCTCCTTGCATGAAAGTATCAACTGCTCGTCGCCAGTCAAAATCAGATCATCTACATACAGTGCGATGATCAACAGCTTCCCCTCCACCACAATCTGGTACAGGTTTGGATCCGCCTCACTCTTGGAGAATCCAAGCCCGGTGAAGTAGCTGTCTATCCGAGTGTACCAAGCACGAGGTGCTTGCTTCAGCCCATACGGTGCTCTCTTGAGTCGGCACACATGCGACTCACTGCTGAAGATCTCAAAACCTTCAGGCTGCTCTATGTACACCTCTTCCTCAATAACTCCATTGAGGAACGCAGTCTTCACATCCATCCGATGAATGTGCCACCCCATCTGCGCTGAGAGAGCAAGGATCGTCCGTATGGAAGAGTACCTTGCGACAGGTGCAAAAGTCTCCTCATAGTCAATCCCCTCGATCTGTGAGAAGCCACGGGCGACAAATCTCGCCTTGTACTTCTCCACACTCCCGTCGGCCGCCTGCTTCACCTTGTAGATCCATCGCGAACCTACAACTGATTTCCCAACCGGTCTTGGGACAATCTCCCATGCACTGTTCCTGATGATCGAATCATATTCTTCGATCATGGCATCAACCCATGCGGGTTCCTCCACATCTTCCTCAAAAGAGGATCGCTCTGTCACAACACATTGACTCATAAGAGCCATGTATCCAGTGTACCGATCCGGTGACTGTCTCTGTCTGCGCTGTGCTGTAGGTGGTCCTACAACCTTCTCTGCATCCCGAGCCAGTCGCTCAGCTTCTGTAGTGCGCATGCGCCCTCTGATGGTTGGCGCTGCATGGGTGGTTTCTTCCATCTCCTGAACCTCCTCTTGTGGCTGATCCACATCCGGAAGCTCCTCCTTAGGAACTAACAGCTCCTCATCTGCATGCAAGTGTAGCTCCCTCTCAAGCGAACACTGCATGGCTTTCTCCTCCTGAAATTTTATATCCCGTCGCACAACAGTCTTGCGACTGTCTGGCACATACACCAGATAGTTGTGAGGTGTATCAGTGTACCCCACAAATATTCCAACTTCAGCAGTTGGATCCAGCTTCCTTCTTGCATCCTTCGTCACATGCATGTAGACAGGAGATCCGAAAATCCGCAAATGGGAAATATCGGGCCTCTTGCCAGAATAAGCCTCCTCTGGTGTACTCATGCCAAGAACCTTGTGAGGACAACGGTTCTGCACATACACTGCTGTATTGCATGCCTCGGCCCACAAGTGAAGGGGTAGGCCCTGATCATGCAACATCGCCCGTGCAGCACCCACGATCGTTCTGTTCTTCCGCTCAGCCACCCCGTTCTGCTGTGGGTTATGGGGTGCGATGAGCTCTCGGGTTATGGGGTGCGATGAGCTCTCTCCGAATCCCTTCTGCGCTGCAGAACTCCTTGAATTCAGCCGAGATGAATTCACCACCGTTATCACTCCTTAGAGCAATCACCTTCTTCCCGACTCCTTCTCGACCAGTGCTTTAAACTCACAGAACTTCGCGAATGTATCGCTCTTCTTCTGCATGAAGAAGATCCAGCACTTTCGAGAGAAATCATCAACAAAGATCACATAATGCACGTGGCACAACTGTCAAGCAAGCGAGAAAGGACTACACGTACGTGAACTCTCTCAAGGATCGTCGTGGCGCGACTATCCTTCTCGTGAAAGGTGGCTTTCACATACTTCCCTAAGTACACCTTGCCGCGATCATTGCGCGGGGTGCCCTTAGGAAGTCAGGTAGAAATCGCTGTGAGAATCTTCAAAAGCTCCATGGTGAAGATGGCCCAATCTCCTGTGCCATAGTTCGCCCTCATCATCCCGGCTCACCACTTCTCCGACCTTGCATGCCATGGGCGCCGAAAAAAAACACCAGGCGATAAAGGTTAGTGGTTTCCCTATCTTGGGTCTCAGGTGGTCTTCTTTGCTTGTGAGCTTTTCCTTGGCGGGAACAACTTATCCTGTATCCTCCAACATTGCTACTGAAATTAGGTTCTTCTTCAATCCAGGTACATGCATGACATCCTTTAAGACAAAGGGTTTACCAGACTCCCTCTGAAAGGATACGGTACCGATACCAGTCGCACTGTATCTACCGTCATCGCCCATCTCGATGTGCATACCCAAATCCTTGTCCTCCAGATCTGAGAACAACTCCCGATCTCCCGTCATATGAAATGACGCACAGCTGTCCAAGAACCACACCGATCCCATCACACTTGAAACCAAGCATGCAATCAGTGAAAAGTCAAGCTCGAACTGTGAAGCCAAAGCTTCTCCATCTGCAGATCTTCCCGCTTGCTTGTTCTTCTTCTTCTTTGGACAATTGGTAGCATAATGTTCGTGATCATGGCAGTGAAAACACTTCACTTTCGCCATATCCTGCTTCTTGCCCTTTGCACCAGAATGAGAGGTTTTCTTACCCTTCCCCTTCTTTGCTTTGGCAACCAAAGCGCAGTTTTCTTCATCGGCTCCCTTTGATGAAGATCCATCTCGAGTAGTCCTCCTTATCTCCTCCTGCATGAGATCCGCCCAAAGGCGCTCCCATCCCGGCAGCTTCTCCCGACCAGTGACACTATCTTGATATGAGTGCCAAGCCTTCGGAAGACCAAGGAGAGCCAGGTCGACCATGTCCTCTTCATCGACAGTAACCCCCACACTTCCCAGCTCATCTCTGCATTGAGTGAACTTCGTGAGGTATTTGGCGATACTGTCGCCCTTCTCCATCTTGATGTTCCTGAGCTTATCTTTGAGAGCCAGCTTCCTTTGGTCACTCTTACTCTGGAATAGATCCGTCAAAGCTTTCCACATTAAATATGGAGTAGCCTTTCCATGCAGGCTGGATACAATATGATCCTTGACGCCCTCCAACAGGATCCTTCGACATTTCGCGATCTTCTTTTGCCATGCATCGACCAAAGCTGCATCGGTGGGCTTTGGGACATCCGCATCCACGAACTCCTTCAGACCATTATCTTCTAACACTGCTTCCATTCGATCCTTCCATGCAACATAGTTCGAACTGCCTTCAAGAGCATATTCGAGTCGCAATCCATTGAAAGAAGACATCTTTCAACACCGGCACCAAGAAAAATCAACCTTCTGCAAAATTCGAATTCCAAACTCCAAGCTCTATCGCTTCCGATCTATACTTGAAAACAAATTATTTCCAAATCAGAGATTGACTGCAAAGGGCATTCACCAGATCTTTCACCTTAAAAAGAAGGATGAATATTCCGGAGGCTACCTGGCCCGCATGCAGACTCTGTCCGAGGAAATAAGTTTGCAATCACCGTAATAGACTTCGACAATTAATTTCGCTCCGATACCATGTAGAAATTAGCTGAATAAATCACTTATTCACTGAAGATTAACCTGGTCATATATCAATTTCGAATTGCATACATAACACATAACCTTCTTCTACAATTAATTGTCACATGCGGAAAATATATAGAAGCAATCACACATCAAATCAATCACACATTAACTCAGTATGTATGGGGAAAGCCTATAGCTGAAAACCCCCCAGCTATTGTGTATATTATAATGGAGAAATCATGTAACAATCATAGTACAAAAACTCTTTACAAGCTCTCATGCACTACCTCCCATGCTACACACTATCAAGCTAGATCTAGCAAATCACTTGCTCCAATCCTTAGCCACTTGATAGCCAGCCTTGATTGCGTATTTCAAAGCTATGGGATGGCCTCTTTATATAGATAAACCACCAGCCTAAACTTTGCAATACTCATAGCTTACTCCACCTATCTATGTGTTGCAAATAGCAACAGTATAGTTACAACTGATAGCTAACTCTGCCCTTTCATCTATCTCTTTCACTGGTCTTCACTGAACTGATCATGCACTGTAGTGAACTGAAGTGTTCTTGAGTTGACTAATGAGTTAATATTTAGTAAATTAAATATTATTTAATTTACTCCACTCATATCTAGTTGATTAGTTAGTTTAACTAATTCCAACTAGTTCAACTAAAACAAACAGAACATAACTCCACTACTTGTCCCGTTAACTCCTCCAAAACTTCTGCCACTGAAGTCTAACTGAAGTAAACCATGCAAGATACCATCAAACCCTAGGAACCACGTGATTCCTTGTGTCAGTTGCATGAGTCACCTCCATGACTCAAACTGAAGTGCGCCAAGAGAGTAAACTGCTGTTTATGGTCAAAATATTATTAAGGGTAAATAATATTTGACTTCCATATTTTTAGGAGATCAGTCTAAAAATAGCCTGGGTCCTAAAAAATAGGGTCTCATCTATTTTTACCGACATGTCGCATCCATCAAGAATCTTCAAGTAGAATTCCCAAATTATGCTCCGTATGTCTAAAAATAGACATAGTCTAAAAATAGACTTTGCGCCAGAATTTGCCTGCGGGCCCACTTAGTGAAGGCGACTTCATTTCACTAAGCTCCATCATCTTGCTGCATTCTCAACAAAAGATGAGGGTCAAAACTCATTTTGATCAATCTGTTTCTCCTCGTTCCTTTATCGAAGGAGACCTCGTCCTCCTGTACGATCAAGCACATGACAAGCTTGGAGCCGGTAAGTTCCAGCCTATGTGGCATGGGCCCTATATAGTAAAACGCGTTTTGAAAAATGGGGCTTATGAGCTTATAGATTATGAAGGAGTTCCGCTGGCACAGCCCAGAAATGGGTTGTACCTCAAAAAGTACTATGCCTAAAGTGATTTCTTGGTGTGGTGTGTGTACATAGGTGTGTGTTTTCATTTGTGTGCATATATGTTGTGGTGTGCCTTGTAAACATCTTTCTGCTGATCGGGTCTTCCTGGTCGTGCAGATGTCTATTCATCCATTTGTTGGTTTCGCGGATGGTGCCTCCCGCAGTACTAGGAATCTGTCTTCAGCAGCCTGGGTAATCTTTGATCCTGCTGGTGAGTTGGTCAACCTGCAAGGAGTGTGTCTAGGACGTACTACGAACAACATCGCGGAATATAGTGCTGTGTTAGAATTATTAACCGAGGCAGTAAACCTTGGTATCCGTGAATTGCTTGTGTATCTAGATTCGTAACTTGTAGTGTTACAGCTGAACGGACACTATTCGGTAAGAAACCCATCCATTTTACGTCTGTATCTGCGTATTCGATTACTGGAAAGGAATTTTGACTACATTACATATCATCATATACCCAGGCATTTGAATACATTAACAGATGCAGTAGCAAATTTGGTATAAGACAGACATTTGCGCAATTTGTAAATCATCATCACATGTAAAGAAAGATCCATCCAGAAATAGATATGCATATATATAGATATCGAAATGTTTACATAGAGTGTGTCACATAAAGTCAAAATATACATAACCGTCTTAAGTACATCTGGAGACGATATGTCTCTCAAAAAATATGTGTGGTATAATCCCTAAGAGCTAATCTGCATGGTGCTCATGATAACATGTAACTGCACGCACTAAGCGTCTCAGGATTCGGTGGATCCGACTTGGAACTCCCACCGTATGACGCTGATATGCCATCGGTACGTCCGCCAGCCGAGCATAGTCCGGGATCCCTCAGGCAATGCCCTCGAGATTATGGATCAACTCCTCCCCTCCTGTGCCCTCTCCCTAAGGATCAGGGGCGAGATGAGTCCTCCGCGAGATTGGGGACATCCCGGCTGGTCTCTCGGGGCCCACATCTGCATACATATATAAAATGTGTTAGGACGAATGTGTATTAACAAAAAAAATCATAAAACATAAAAATCAAAAAACATGAGGTCTTACCCAACTCCTCGTCCCAGTCATCTCCTTCTGGTAGTGGGAGATTTGGGTCTCCGATGAAGTCAGTTCCTGCATATGGCCAGTCTTCCACTACAATCAACTGGCGCCGTAACCACCTAAAAAACTCCGGCCTCCAAGACATCTGTTGGCCGCCTCCAGCTCTGGGCATTAATGCTTCCCACCGATCCATTCTTGGCTCTCGTGGAATCGGATCTGCTACTATGGCCCCTTGGCCCTGGAAGGTTGGTAAGCGTTCCAGAATGAACGATACCAGGATGGAACCATAGCCAAACTGTTTCAGTTTAGCTTGCTTGCATTTTGTGAGCTGTCTCTTCATGTTTATTGTTACTGTTGTAGCCCAGTCAAACAATAAGGGACTCATGCATTCTGAGGCCAACAGGAGTTGGGCCTTCGTGGCCTCGTGCGGTGCCTGTGATCCTGCAGGCCGCGTGATGGTATGTAGGACAACTCTCAATGCCAGATCGGGGATAGTGTGGATATCCACCTTTTTGCTCCCTGATCCCATTTGTGCTCTTGGGCACACTCGTGCCATCACTTCTTCCATCTTCTCGCCAGATGGTCTGCTCCTAGTCAGGACGGGTACTGGACCTCTGCGAGACAGTCCGGTTATGAAGTACACATTAGAGACCTCCAGTTCCAATACCTAATCTCGCAACTTGAACACTTGTTCCTGTTCATCCCAAATACTGATCAGATACTGGAGGAGCTCGGGCTGAGCTCGTAAACAGGGTGTAAGGAAGAACTTCTTTAGCCCACAGTTTCTGAGGGCATTCATGCAAGCCTCACTTTCTATGGCCTGTTCATCCTCTTCTCCATGCTCTCTTTCTTTCCATTCAATCACCATTTTGCTTGATTTCCTGCATCCACATGGTCATAAACCCTTAATTAGATCTCTGGTAGGCTTCAAATTTCATTTAAAATGATTAAAATTTCGGATTTTTAGGCGGAATTTTGGGTTCGGCCGCTGGTGCGGCTGTTTTGTGAACAGTCGCGCCACGTGGCATGAGCCCTTTGCATGGAAAATCCCATTGGCGCGGGTCCGTGCCCGATACCCGCGCCAATGAGCGCAGCCCTAAAAATTCAAAAAGTTGCCACAGAGCCTGATATATGAGGGAAAACTATACAAAAAAATGGATTGAAATGGAGTATAGAGAAGCGCCTCTTACCTGTAGCAGACGAGAATCTGAATGGTCAACCTGATCTGTCGCAATTACCGTCAGAAGTTTGCACTCCAAAATGGACCACTGCCGCTTTTTACCAAGGTAAATAGTAAATGTAATTTTGTTTTTACCATTTTGGCATATTTATAACTTTTTCGACATAGGATGGTTTTTAAAAGTTATTTTTATCAAATATTTTAATATGTTATGTCGAAAATGGGTTTTACGCTTGCTTGGTATGTGCAGAAGCAGGTTATTTGAGACTTTAAAGGTGGAAACGAGTTGTATTTTATACTTTTTCGGACTCGGTAAATACACGAAAAAGTCACTTTGGAGTCATCTTTCAGCTCTTTTCTGACTCTCTAAACATGAAAATATTGCCGAGGCCCTTGTCGTTTCGATCTCGTTAAAATGGACACAAATCGACATCTACCCAGTATGCGTTTACCCCTTTTTCGGGTTGGGATAGATTGATTACGAAAAAGGAATACCCTAGCCTATAGCAACTAGGAGGTTTTCTCGGATATTGTTTTCTACCTTTTTGGATCTAAGGAACTATTTACGAAAAGGGACCTGTGGAGTTTACTTTTTTGCTGTCTTTTCAAACTCTCTAAACATGAAAAGACGCCGATTTCTCCCTTTGTCAGACTCGTTAAACCCTGATGACATTGGATCCAGTCGAAATGACATTCTCCGAGTTCCTCCTTCCTAGGACTCGTTAAATGCACTAGGATGGATTCGCCCGAAGGGCGGACTTATATTACAAGCATATGCTATCTCCTTCAAGCTTGTTATCAAAAATAATTGGGGTACTCGCCAGAAATGGTGGGGGAAAATGGAACCATCATCGTTGTCGTCGGCAGTATGTCGCTCTTGAACATGGCACTTGTCTGCATTCGTGTCGGGGTGGGGACATCTCATCTCGTTTCTTCACTTTGCCTCCGTGGGTTTGGATAATCCCTTTTGACCTCTCATCTGCTCATTGCCTCGTCACCATGACCTCTGATCCGTTGATGTCAAATACTGCCAAGTCCACTGTCGTGCCGTTTATATGTTCGAGAGAAGTTGGCCTCTGCAAATATCAACCTTCCTCTGATTCTCATACGATCTTGATTCACAAAAAAAACATCATGTTCCTCTGTCTCGTGTCGATGATGTGGGAAACATTATGGCCCACCTTCGATCAAGGTCACTTCCTGTTTCGAGCTTCCCAGGTTCATTATGCGAAGTTGATCAAAGTGCTTGTAGTACCTTGGGCTCGCATGCCTCGGTAGGCGGGTTCGTCGCATTCGACGTGGGGTTTCATCATTGGCCTCGATCGGTGATTCTACGGAGTGTTCGATGCGACTCATTGATTCACACGCCGTGGGTTGCCCTGCGGTACCTTGAGGCCATTTTCATTATTGGTGGTTCCTCTCGCGTCTGTTAACATCTCTCACCATTGGTTGGTAATCAGACGATGTTCTTGCATGTTCGACTTCAGCTCACATATTCGCATGCTTGAACTTGTACTTTATTTGGGTCGAGATGGAGAGCAAGACCCTGGATTGTGTCTGTTGTAATCCAGGCTGCGATTGTGGATTATTATCATTTTGTACATGACTCACTGATTGGATGGCTGCAACCATACCTGAGTCTATTTATTTGATCCTCGCTGGATGGATGCGCCCATACCCTGGATCCAGATTATAGTGTACTCTGTTTCGGATGGCTGCGCCCATACCGCATATACATCATGTCCTTGAGATATCAGTTGTATTTTTCTACGCAGGTTTTCCGACGGCAGGGTTTCAATTGAACATGATCTCGTAAAGCATTTCACCCCTCTCTCTCTCGGGCCTCATACTTTAGGGGGCATCTGTTACACAGTAATTTGTCACCATCCCTACCATTCCCCGTCCCGCACAATGGAGGACCCATTTTAATGACGTGAACATTGTGTGCATGAAACCATTATCAATGCATTCCACTCTAAACATATGAAACTAGACCACTCAAAGACATCTCCTTGCAAAAAATCATGAAAACATCTCCTTTTGCATTAGCGCGGGCAGACAGTTCATCACTCGCGCCAATGGGGAAAATCCTACAAAGAGGCCGCGCCAACTGGCGCTCTGTCCCAGAGCAGTAGTCGCGCCAGCCAATTTAAGGAGTGTTTTTTAAATAAAGATGGCGGAAGTTGTGTTTCAACAAACTCATAAACCATTGCCTATCTTGAGTTGGGAGGTTTGGCTGCGGGAGTTCTATGGAAGGGAAGTGGTTTGCCACCTCCCATGGAACCTTCCTTGTTGATAGGGCCAATCCCACAATAATAGGGATCCCAACTCTCTCCTTCCCCATCTATAAAAGCCTGCTCAATTCCATGGCAAGCTAGTCTTGAAGTGCCTAAGCTTTGAATCTCCAAATTCCCAAGAGCCTTTGTGTTGTAAGAGCCCTCTTTCTTCCCTTAAGGCCGACTCAAGTAAGGAGACTATCGTCGAGAGACTCTAGAGAGGCTTGCCCTTTCCCTGGCGAGCTTTGCAAGACGTGAACGATTGGGGACCCTTCCGAAGGAGACCGCGGCGTCAGAACATTGGTTGTACTCTCTTTCGATTGTTTATTAATTAATGACTACCGGTTATGGTTCCACTCTGTTTTTCACTTATGTTAATAATGAGTTATATCCTTTCTGACTGATATATAGTTGCGTATTCTGGATTTTATGCTTGTATTCGTGTTGTTTCTTGCATGTGTAGGTGTCCATTCACGGAGATCGTGGGGATTGTGATCTACCAAGGCTGAGGAACAGGAACGCTGTCTCTTCTACGGATCATAGCATTGGACTCCAGGTAGGCCTCCATCGTTGGTCTATTTATTCGCAATTAGGAACTTGCGTTGTAGCATTTGATGATTGTTGCTAGACCCCTGCTGGGCTAGTAGGGATCGCCTCTGTCCGCAGAGGGGATTTACCTCCTCAACAGAAAGTGGAGCTGCAATCGCTGCAAATTATCATTGAAAGAGATAAAGAAAAGGCTCTCAACCCCGATCGGGGTGTCAGGCAGATGAATGGAACGGAGGTCTACACGCCTGACCAACCATCCTAAACATGAAAAAAAAGTAAAATTTCGGTGCTCGGCACGCTTGGAAATGAAGGGCGTCAAGATGAGGTCTGCGCCACGTGGAAGGATAGATCTGATAGCCAGCAAGTTGAAATATTGTGGAGAGAAAAATGTGATCTTAGCCACGAACTCCATTAATGGAAATGAAGGAAGTCTTTCCGAGTAATCAAGGCATGTCAGAAGCTAGGGAGGAACGCTGACAGCGGGGAAAGGAAATTAAAAAGGTAAGTTGTTATTCTAGTAAGGCTATAGCTAATCCAGGAGACGAAATCCAAGAGAAGGAAACGACGGAAGGTCTGCAGGGAGAAAGAATACAGCTGAGCGAGCGGAGGATAAATTGGTATGTAAAGGCTCTTTTCACTCTTGCTTTGCAATTCTATTTACCTGTTATGATTCTGGCAACGGAAAATCAAGAGTTTACAGGGGCTCATGCAATGAACTTTGTCTTATATACACAGAAATGGCCAGAAATTGCTCATCTTTTACTGTCGTTGGGTTTTTATGCTTTAGCACAGGTGTTTAGTATGTAAATTAAACCATGTTTCCGTAGCCCACCCACCCATGTTAGCCATAGGCTCAACATAGTTAAATTTCTTTGGTTAAATCTGTGGTTTTTATAGTCAGATCTAAGCATGGTTAGGTTGTTTTCTTTTAAAGTCAGGAAAGGCCAATTACCGGCTTGGAAAACCATTCAAAAAAACTAGAGTCGGGAGACCTGTCTGCATTTTATGAGTTTTAGGAGGTTAAGTTGCATGCAATACTCTGTCGACAGTCCAACTAGGTTTCCCCAAAAATTCCCATGCGCCTCTGGCAGGATTGGGAAATCAATACATGGTTGTGTTTATACCCTGCTTCCTAATTGGGGCTCTGTTACTCATCTGATAGCTAAGGGAAAAGGTCTACCACTCAATCTGTGTGAACATATTTGTATTTTCCTTAAATTACTCTTTTCGTTAAATCAAGAAAGGAGAATGTTAGTCCAAGTTGATAAACCCGATTCGGGTAAGCAATATTTTGCTACCCAGAGGATGATGACTCAAGAGGAACTTCACACTGACTCTAAGCTTCATGTAACTGACTCTATGCTTCATGTAACTGACTCCTTTCATTCTACAGGACCTCTGTTCTTGTCCATAACAGAACTTAACTGTCAAACCAGAATGGCAAGAGGTCAAACTGGAAATTGTAAAGCAACATGAGAAGTAGAAAGTTTGAAGAAAATCAGATAGCAGGCCCAAGTAAAAGAGGTAGAAAGAGCAACAAGCAAATTCTCGAAAATATTGCAAATCTGTATGATTCAGGGAATCCAACTCATATCCGGAAGACTATCCAGGGATGGGAGAGGCAAAGTGATGCAGAAGACGAAGATCACAAAGAGAAAGAGGCCAGAATGGAGTTTATATCAGACCCAGGAAATACAAGAGGCAGGGTCTCTCTCTTTCAACAATTAGTCCAAACATATTGGAAAATGAAATGTGTATTAGCAAAGGCAATGGAAAGCATGCAAGAAAAGCAAGCCAACCCCTCAGTGCTCTTTGAACTCCAACAAATAAAGCAGGATATTCAGGAGATGGCAAAGGCTTAGATCTAGGCTACTGATCGCATTGGGAGGATTGAACAACAGCTCCAAAGAATGCAACAAGCGAAAATACCAGGATCCAATGCAAAGGATCCAGCACCAGTGGATTCTTCGAATGGATAACATCTTTTTGGATATAGTCTGTTATGTTTTTGGTAGACAATACATATAGTATCTGTTTCATTTGCAAATTTTATGGACATAGAAAAGTGGTTATAGCTGTAAGTAGAAGGAAAAGATAATACCAATTTTGATTGGATTTAACTCTTTGAGGTGGCCAACAGACCTGATTTCCTTCGGGCTGGTTGAGACAACCGTATACAATAAAATATCTAAAGCAACTTGCTCTATTTAAAAATAGAAAATAGAAAGATACTACCAAAATATATATATATATATATATATATATATATATATATATATATATATATGAAAAATATATTTAAATAATTAAAAAATAAATAATAAAAATATTAAAATTAAACTATTGCATAAATATACAATTTTTTGATAAATTTAAAATAATATACCATCAAAGAACAAATGAATGTGTTATACCTGTTGTGATATTGTGAGGTATAATAATAATTTCATCAAATATTATATTATAATTAAAAAGGATCAATATTAAATTCTAAATATTTTTGGACTAAATAAATAGAACCAACTTCAATTATGAAGATTACATTTACATTAAATATTCAAAATTAAAACCAATCCCAAAACAGATGATCTTTACTAAAACGTCACTAATTCAAAATCGATTTTGAAATGTAAATTTCTTATAAAACCATCTCACAAAGTGCCAAGTTAAAGCATATGGCAAGAAGGAAGTTAAAGTTCAATTAGAAATAAAATGAGCATAAGATGGTGATGATTAGCGAGAGGTGGTTGAAGTTACCTAATCTAACTTAGAGTGATTTCATTATTTTAAAGAATATAAAATGTCTTAAAAAATTGTTGCAGCATATCACATCACAGCACAGAGGTACCTTAATAGTCTAGGATGGCAATTGTCCTCCAGATCTCTATATTCCCTCACAACTATCTTGCCACGTGATTGTTGTTAGCCATTGAGTGGACATCATGACTATGTGAATAGTCCTCCAATGATGAAAGGAATATATAGTTGGTGGATAAATATATGGACAACAAGAGAGGATAAATATATCCACCAAGGTATCAATATGATATACTTCCTATAATTGTGTATCATGATTGGGTCATTTAAAAATATTGGCAAGTGGGCTTTCATGGCGTTCGTAGTGATGGTTGATTGTGTTTGGGATGATTTCATTATTGATAATAAATAATTTTACTTTTCCTATCTCAAAACTGGTCAAATATATGCAACCTAATAAGAGTATTGTAGAAGTTCCAAAAAAAAAATAACTCACTAACCATATCATGAAAAATTATGCCAGGTATATCATGGCATACATATAATACTTTATTACATGATATAATGTATTATACGTAAATGAATCATATATATGTATATGATTTATTTATTAATTTAATTGCTTAAATTAGTTGATTAAGGTATATTGTTAATTGAGATATTATAGTTTATAAAATTAAATTGGGTATAGTTTATTAAGGTTAAATGATTAGTGTGATTAATAATGGAGTCTTTTAAATTAATATGAATTTTGATTTTTGTTAATGATTTGTGTTCTCCATCGTGAATTTATTTAAGTAGATCAATAACACAAATAGTATATTGAATTTACTTTTCCGGATTAGTAACTTCACGATCCAGAATACAAATTATTAACATGCATCAAGATTCAACACACTTCATTACAACTTAGATAAATGAATGTATACAACTTCATTACCTATAAATTGATCTCAATGTCGTAATTATTCTAGTTTATATTAGAGACCCATTTAATTTATTAGTATATATTTTTGGAGTCACACCCTATAATTAAAAATAGTAATCATTCATTTCATTTATGAAAAAGAATGTGGATCACCAAACCAGGAACAATAATGAAAAGGAAGTAAAAGAAGCTCCTCAATTAATTGTTTCGAGGACTATCACCTACAGTGTCACCTATTGACTTATAAACTAGATAAAATGAAATAACTTTGGTGGAACCAAAGAAAAATCAAATGCAACTTCTATATAAGGTGAATAACAATTAATTGTATTACTTTGTTTGTAGATTTACTTACTAGTGTCCTTTGTGTAGAAAGTGTTCAAATATTTTTGTGTAGAAAGTCTTCAAATATTTGTTGAATGAGTCTTGCACTTGAGTAAATTCTAGTACATATCTTGCTCATGGAGGTGATACAGATATATTAGCATTTTCAAATGAGGTTGTCTATTTGTTCTATGTTTTTGTTTAGATAGAATCTCTTGATACAATTTTTGCTAGAATTATAATTTTCATTGTTTGCAATCTTTATTTTAAAAGTTAGAATTTTTCACACTTTTATACATAATTTATTTGCAAAAAAAAAAAGGTACAAAATATAATTTTGCTCATTTTCTAATATTTATGCAACAATCACCGGATGCGGGTGATTTATGACCATCTGGGAACGTGGCACATCGTGCACTTCCCGATGGATTCGGCCTGGGTAGCCCATGTAGCTCCCGGTACAGATAATAACTATGGCAATTACTCACCACCCTACGCGAAGTTTCATTATCTCGGTCGGCTCAACCAGCTCCTGGTTATGGAGGTTATTCTCGACATGGATTGTATTTGCAGAGGCTTGAATGGTGTGGAGGGCGGCTGCAGTTCTCCTCCTCCGCTGCACGTGAATTGCTCGCCTGGATGCGTTGAGGCCAGTGTTAAAACAATTACGGGAAGGCGTTGTTCGATCGATGCTTGTTTCGAGCCGGACCCGAACTACCACTTCTCCAACAGTCCGTGGTGCAATCGACGTGGTTTTGATCCTGCTTCTTCTGTTCCACCCAGTGGTCTCGCTCCAGCCTCTTCTGCTCTGCTCAGTGATCACAGTGGTCTTGCTCCAGCTTCTTTTGCTCTGCCTTGTGGCGCCCAGAATTCTCTTTCTTCCCCGGTCAGTTTTGTGTATTTTGCAGAGCCCAGCCCTGAACCGATCCCCATGCCTCGCCTCCGTGAGCGTATGAGAAGCAGAAGAGGCACTAGCCGTGGGCATTCCAATCAACGGCGCCCGCCTCCTATTCCTGCTACTGCGTTTGAGGTCGACCCTGTCTTGCCTCCTGTCGCCTTCTCCGCCCCTCAGCCCTCCATTCATGAGTTTCCCCACGTTGCTCCTCGTCCCCTTCGGCCCTCAATTTGTCAAACCTCTCAGCGCGCTGAGCTACGGTTTGACTGCACTTCCTGCAATGCCACCCTTACAGCTTTCATTACAGTCACTCTTCGGGAAGAAGTCCCCAACATAGCTCCGCCCAGCTCCTCGACTCCGCCTGCTCCCCCTCTCAGCTCCAGCTCCCCTCGAGCTGCTCCAGCCCCCTTTGTTCCTCAGCACGAGTCCAGCATGGAGACCGAGCGCACAGATGGAGGACGTGCTCCCAGCGAAAGCCAAGCAGAACGAAGCAATATGTATGCTTGCAGAATTACCGAAGAGTCTCCCTCTCCTACTCATGGATAGCAGCTGCATTGTCTCTCAGGTTTTTCTGTTCTGTTTATGTAGAAATCTTAAGCTTCTTAGCTATACTGCTTTGCTGAACAGGCAGTTTACTTTCTTTAGCTATGGTGTCATTTTGTTTTTTGTAAACTTAAAACCGGTTTCCCTCTCATGGGCGGTTCAGATTTTATGGTTTAAAGGACTGGTTTCCCATTCTGGGCAGTCCAGACTTTGCTTGCCTTGCTTGACTATCAAGCCCAACGCTCAGGCTTACAAAGCTGACGTTGGTGCAGTTTTGTATCAATACTTTTATACATAATAGAAATTAGTCAAACTTAGAAAAAAAAAAATATTTATGCAACAATTTAATGTCTACTTTGAAACAAATTTTAAATTAAATAATTATTTTTATTTTTATAATAATTTAAAAAGAAAAAATAAATAATAAAATATGTAAATATATAATATTTTAATATACTATATCACAAAACCCAATATAATAATTTTGTCCTTCTTTATTATTAACATTTATATCATTAAAATCCATATTTAAATTTACAAAATCTTTAAATCATTTTATAATTTTTTAGGATTATTATTGCAATTTAAATCAAATAAATATTCATTTGTCCATATATATAATCTGAATAATTAGTTACATTTATATCATTAAAATCAATATTTAAATTTACAAAATCTTTAAATCATTTTATAATTTTTTAGGATTATTATTGCAATTTAAATCAAATAAATATTCATTTGTCCATATATATAATCTGAATAATTAGTTGATCTTTTTATTATTGTCACTCAATTCTCATTACCCAAATGTAGGGAGAAATAATTACTAAGTTTTTTCAAATAATATATTATATTTTTATTTTTATTTTTAAATTAATTTTATTATACAAAATTATATCTTTTATATAATAAATAAAATTGGCTATGACAGCACTATTATTGGGTGCTAAAATCAGGTCCTTAAATATGAAGAATAAAAATTTAATAATAAAAAATAAATTAAAACATATTAAAATGGGTCTCTAATCACTCGTTAAACTAGATAACAAATTGATATATAAAAAAAAAAATTGTTTATTGGATAATAACCCTTCAATATGTACCACCCATACTAATTCAAATAAATAAACTAAAAAACTATATACAAAAAACAAAAACTTACAGCCAAGTAAAGTACCTCATTCATAATAAAATAATAATAATAATAAATAAATAAAACTATTTCTATCTTCAGAATTTTGGAGATTAATAAATCATCAGCCCAATTGCACAATAAGAGTTATATCAGGCAAAGATTTTGTTTTTATTTTTATTTTGTTTTTTCTTCCGAAAAAGAATAACTCTCTGCCCAATTGCACGAATTGGGCACGAATAAATTGGAATAGCTACATCTGTAAATAGGTCGAAGAATAATTTTTTTCGGCCCAATCACGGGAATAAATCTGACTTGTTACATCTGTAAATAGTGCGTCCACCATATGGATCGTCGATCTATGTCATCGTTCTGACGCTGGACTTTGTATGATTGATCATGTCATCCTCTTAAATAAAGTATAGCACTTTCTCAACTTTAGTGGATGAAAAAATACCCTTTCCCCTTGACTTGAGTTAAAAAGAAGAGCCCACCCAGGAGGAATTTAATCCGCCGAATTGTCCGTTTTGAAATCGGAGTTTGGAGTTCGCCTGTTTCTATATAAGGCAGGCTATGCCATTGTATTTCTCATCTAGTGCTTACTGACTTTGCCATAGTCCAGTTGTAGGTATGGTTTTAGGTTTGGTGTGACATAGATTGCGGCTTTCTAATCAATTATTTGCTCGTATTCATGCACACTAACTTATCAATGGCCATGTTATGCACCTTTTCAGTTGAATTGAAAGCATTTTTTTCCAGGAGTTCCCATCCAGTATCCATAATCCAACAAGATAGGCAATTCCAACCACCAGGGCAGGACGTCAGCGGTAACAACAACATGGACGCACGGAAACAGCAGCGGCACAAGAACGTCAACGACCCCAGCAGCCACATCGACGGCACTCCCGTCATCGGCAACAACAACAACAGCAACAATGGCAAGAGAAACAACTATGCTTGATCCTCCGAAAAAGAAGAAGCTTGAAATGCCAAAGATCTAATGCTATGAATGTAATGAATATGAGAATTTAAAAATAAATTGTCCTAAATTCAAGAAAGACAACCAAAAGAGAAAAGAAAGAAATGAATCCTATATCATCCCAGAATTAAAAGAACCTGAAAATAAGAAGTCAAAGAAAGAAGTGATAGACCTCTATTATTAAAAGGTTTCTCACTCACCTAGCTTGTTGTTCAAGTGCATAAAATGAAGCATCACAAGTATGATAGGATGCTTTGTAGCAAAGACAGAAATGACATCATCATAGTGGCATGGAAAGTAAATCAAAATAGAAGTCTATATGGTTGAAGCAATCATCATAAAAAGGAAGTAGCTCATAGCATCTTCATTGGAAGCATATAAGGACAATCAAAGTACAAATCTATATGGTTGGACAAATGCTATTTAGCAATATATAAGTAAAAAGATCATAATTTGTCATCATTATTAGAGAGGAGAATTTGTAAAATAAGGTAATGTATACGATCGGCAAAATAATTTAATATTCCAATATATGCGACTACCAATACACTACCACTTTTCTTATGCTATTATGCAATTATTACTCCCTCTCCCCAACTCTCTGTTACGCACCTCCTTGCTTGAACCTTGCAGGTAATCCATCTCTGATGTTTAATCGAATAACAAGAAAATCTTGTTGCCCCAATAACAAGTTTTCATGCCCACAGTCCTAAATGAAACAAGATAAATCTTATCCAATTCTTTCTTTAAATACATCATTTCGCCCCTTTTCTCTACACTGAACATCCTTTCTTATTATTCAAGAATGGTTGTATCATGGCTCTTTGGATTTGCATAGCTTAAAGCCTTTAGTCAACATTTCTGCACTCTCCCCAAAGACCAAGTTTCTTCCTGCATGAACTACCTCGAGCTAATCTTCTTGATTGTGTCCTTCTCTTAGTGGTTCATTCCGCTTGTATATCTAAAGTAGCACCTCACCACTATATCGAATTCATACTACGACGTTCCACGAAGTTACCATTTTTTAGCTTGGGTGATAGCTACATTGAGGAATTATTATCGTGTGACGCTTCTCTGTCTTCACGTAGGGAATTCCTCACATGGTGGCATAGGCACTCCTGCAGATCTTATGTAACAGAATCCCGGTGCCACCTTACAGCAGGCTTGCACCTCAACTTCCACACACCAACTATTCTAGGGTGCTCATGAACTCTCTCAACAACTCGTCAAGATTGCTCATGGGTAGTCGAGGCATTTGGTTATTGACAGCGGTTTGCGACCCTCATTTCCAAGCTCCTTGTGGGGGGAATGGAGGCGCGTGCACAACAAAGGCTAAAGCCTATGGAAGTACGACAACAAGACATAGTCGACCCCAAAACATTTGCTTCATCTTTCACATATTGTTCCCTATCAGGACACTGTTTTGTAAACAAAGGTCTTGATGTACACATTGACCAACTCTATCAAATAGAGCATCTCTGTTATAAATTTGTACATTCATACACAAGGTCTCAGAATTCAATTCTTCTAACTAGTCTTTTTTTTCAATATGAATAGATCGTTGAGGTCCTTATCTTCATTTATTGAATAATTATGATATCCTTAAGCATTTAAGAAAAAAAATTATGCAAGTCTTCTTCAGTCTGAACTTCAGACACTGTGTAATTACTTTTTTTTACTATATCAACTTATTTACTTTTTCATACAAGCATAGTACACCTCTATCCATGCATAATCATAACCACGAAAAATATACAAACTGGGAAAATATCGGTTCACAGTTGCATCACAGATATATTCAAAAGAACACATATTACAGTTGTTATTTATCCATATCAATTACAATGACAATGCAACATAACCCATTAACTAGAAATACTAATCATACTTTCTTGTCGCTCAAATACTACTGCATGCTTGCTCTTGCAATCACTCTATAAATTGTGTTCCCTTTTGCTCCTTGTATTATCTCAAATAAGCATGGGCCTCGATATTTTCTTCATACCATTGAATTTAGGAATCATCTCCTTTACCTCATGGACCACTCATCGTTTAATGCCTATCGTCAAAATCAGGTCTTTTATTTGCAGAATAAATTGTATCATGCCTACCAATAATTTTGCATTCCTAGCTCAACAATCCATGTCCTCGGACTAAGTGTCATTTTTTTGTGTTATTCCAAATATTACAACATATGTACATTCTTTTTACAATTGAGTTCATACCAGAACCTTGTCATCCAAGGTTCTGAATCTCACATAGAAAATAAAACTGCTAAACGCTAATAACCATAACCAGTAAAAACCATTTTCTATTGTCTATTCATGTTGGTTGATCTCATGCAAATTTAAACAAAAGTCAAATAGCTCTAACTATTTAGTCATTTGTTTTAAGAAATAAATTTTCTATCAAAATAATAATTGTAAATATTAGTACACAAGCAAACAAAGTACTCCAATTTTTTTGTCTATTTAAATTTTTAAAAAAAAAAAACCAAACAAACAAACAAAGACACAAATGTCATTTTGCAAAATCCTAGAGAAAACTAATTTTTGCAAAAAAACACTTGTTTTCCCATTTCATGTAAATAAATACCAATAAAAATAACTTTAGCTTGAAAAAAAAAAAATTGATATTATCAAAACCTCGTGTTTTTGTTTAAATAACAATAATCCATAAAATTACACTTAGAAATTAAGGTTCAATATTTTGAAATTACAAATTAAAATGGAATAGTTTGGAATTAGTTTCAAAATGTTTGGCCTTATTTTATTTTTGTTTTTAGAAATTAATTAGTCTTAAACATTCCTTGTATACATGAGCTTAAGCTATAAGTCCATCTTCCTTTTCACAAATAACATTTCAACTAAATAAACTAAAAACTAAATACACATGAATCATGTATACAAATAAGTAGTTACATAAACATGTGGCTCTTCATGAATATTCAAATAACTCACCATTTGAATGACATCAAATCTTCCCAAAATCACACAAATAAATAAAAAATGTGTTAAACCAAAAAATGTATTCAATACTTAATGTAAATGCTTTATAAATCTTTTTAAATTTCAATAAAAGTAATAATTTTCGTGAGCAAATAAATTAAACATGTTCTAAAAAAATCAACACAATAATTTTTGAGCAGTTGTCTGGCGCAAAACGATATCATTAAATCCGTCGAAACAGAGGGGTCCGGTGGCCGCCTGGGCCCTGCGGCCCCCTCAACATCCTCTGCGGCCTCTGTTGTGGATTCTATGCGTTCATCCTCTGCGGCAATGGGTGGACTGGTTTTATTTTTTTGGGTTTTCTGTGTCGTGGCAATATTTTGATGGCGATCGAGGCTCTGTTACCTTTTCGGCGGAGGGTTGGCAACTGGAAATATTTCTATGGTATGAAATATGGCTTGCTCGTTGTTACAGCCCCTCTTATTTCCTGTGCCCTGGAGTTATTTATTTTGCAGTGGGTTTGTTCGCAGTTGCGGGCCTTTTTCTTTTTACAAGAGTTGTTTTTTTTTTGTAGATGTGGTTAATGCGTCTGTGCAAATGTTGTCTATGCCAGCTTGTTGCCACTCGTTTAGGGCTTTGTGCGCTCTCTAGTACTGGCATTTGGGGTTCACAGTTATGATTGTTGTTCACTGGCTCTGGCATTTGTGGCTGCACTAGCTTTTGGGGTTGCCGAAGTCTTCCTCTGTGTTCCTGGTTTTGTACCTTCGCTCCTCTTTTTTTGGGTGGTTGTTGCCTGCCTTGCATGGTTTTGCCAGTTCTTGGGCTTTGTGTTTTGATCAATTACTGATATTTTTTGGGCGTGGTGCCTGGTTCAGTCATTATACATATGTATGTTTCCACAAAGTTTGAGTTATACATTGTGAAACTGATTCTCAGTATTTTGATCAATAATGCATGATTTTGTAAACATCTTTTTATTTAATTGAAAGTTGTTTTTTAGCTGAAAAAAAAAAATCTATCGAAACAAAAAACAAATAAATTAAATATATTTTTAAAAAATCAATACAATAAAACAAATAAATTAAATTTATTTTTAAAAAAATCAATACAATAATTTTCCTAAGCATGGAAAGCGATGCCATTAAATCTCTAGAACCAAAAAAACAAATAAATTAAATATGTTTTTAAAAAATCAATACAAATGCCAATGTTTAATATATTTTTTTAATTCCAAAAAACCATAAATTCTTTTTCAATTTCAATAAAAACTAGAGTGTTTTTTCGATGAAATTGGAAGGGAAAACAATATTCAACCCAACTCACTCCATTGTTTTCCCAACCAATTCCATGTTTTCCCAGCCAATTCTATGGAGTTGGCTTTGTATGAGAAAATGGCTCCATTGTTTTTCCAGCCAATGTTCCATGGAGTTGGCTTTGTATGAGACAGTGGTTGGCTTGGCTTTGTATGAGACAATGATGTTAGTTCTTCCATGGAGTTGGTTTGGCTTTGTATGAAACAATGGAGTTGGATTTGTATGGGATAATATGATGTGAATAAAATAAAATATCAAAGAATGGTCTATGTAACTTGTACTCCATTTTCTAGAAAAAAAAATATCAAGCCAGACAATCCCCACACTATTTTCTTCCTCTTCATCCAAAAATTCTTTTACCACATCCTGTGTCACATCTAGTACGGCCATCCAAGTCAAGCTCACGTCGATGATGTCGTTAGACCAAGACCTTGAGGTCGACTCTCCCAAAACAAGCGCTCGTGACCTGTTTCCATTGCGTCTCGTCCTGCGTAATGCTACCCAGACTATTCAACTCCTCCGCGAGAACTTGCTGAAGGCGTTGTTTACAGGACAAGGAGGGTTTTATTGTTCATTCAAGAGGAGGTGTAGAGTTAGACAAAGGGTTGAGCAGGTGTCTTTTGCCATCATAGATGTGTTGCTCTTTTGTGCAAGAGGTGTACGTGTTGATATTCTGTGTAACAGATGGACATTTTCCTATCATGTGACATATGGATGATTGTTCAGGTTATGTAGGGATAGTGCAACAAAACGAAGATTAAAAACAAAACAAAAAAATCCAAAAATGTTAATTAAAACCGTAAATCATATTAATTAAATTGAAACAGTCATTTTACTCAACATAAATCTACACTTATAGCTCCAATATTCTTAAAGTAATTTATGTTAATCAACTTTTTTTAGATGGGCCTAATTTGTAAATTTCATGAGGAACACTATGATACTGAGGGCACTTTTAAGACAAAATAAATATTTTGTTTTAAAAAGTCATTTTTTATTTTAGTTATTTTACATTAAAATTTAATATTATTTGAATTATTTTAAATATAAAATTTAAGACAAAAACAGTTTGACATAAAAATATTTTAAGACAAAACTTTATAGTTAAGACAAAAACAGTTTGAGATAGAAATATTTTAAGAAAAAAAATTATATTTAAGACAAAAACAGTTTAGGACAAAAATATTTTAATCCAAAAAAAGTTTGAGACAAAAAAAATTTAAGACAAAACTTTATATTTAAGATAAAAACGACAAAAATATGTTAAGACAAAAATTTATATTTAAGACAAAAACATTATAAAACAAAAATATTTTTAAGACAATACTTTATATTTAAGACAAAAATACTTAAGACAAAACTTTATATTTAAGACACAAAGACTTTGAGACAAAAATATTTTAAGACAAAACTTCGTATTTAAGACAATGTTCACTTAAGACACTGAAACCTATAAACCTATTTAAGATAGTTAACAATTAAGACAAAATCATATGAGTTTAACATAATATTATCTAACACCTACAAAATTGACTCTCACAATGTGCCCTAAGTTTGCTCTTGAGCATATATGGAGGCAATTATTTCACTTACCATTCACGCTATCTTATATAAAGACAACCATTTGTTGGGCTCTTCATTTAGTGAGGGTAGGTGACTATGAATAAAGTGACATCTTTTCTTAGCAAGATTTCGTGGACATCAATTTCTCTTTTGTCCCTTCGATCTTTGTTGATACAATTAGAGACAACTTGTGTGTTCTTGCATTAAGGAAGTGTGCACAGAGATTCCATGAGTGGATAAAAGATAATTATATGTTTAATTTTAAAAAATAAATATTCAAACCATATGAAATATTCATATATTCATCTCTCCCTCGCTTATTCTGAGAAATTTGAGACAATGCAACCATGCCTGCGAACCAAATGCTCGGAATAAAACCTAACAAATACAACAATAGAGACTCTTGTTTGTATCAATGTTTCTTCTTTCTTTGGTATCTAAGAGTGATTGCAAAGAATGGTATCATATCTCAACAAATCTACACAACTTCATCTTATATGTCAAAAGACTCATTAGCAGGAGATTTAGTGATCCCTGTGTCCCTTTGATGTCATCTGTGGAGACAAAGGCTAGCCTTTTATACAAGTCCATTACAAATATCAAAGGAAGGAGTTTGAAGTAGAGGAGATATATTCCATGGTTTTATCAAAGATGAAGATGATAGCTAAACTTCTATCTCAAATCTAATGCCAAGAATGATTTATCACAATGTTGTCTCTTTTAGAGATTATTAGAGGAAGGTTACGAAAGATATTTCTGTCATTGTGGGCATCATGGTCATGCAAATGATTAAAGAACCCACAACCGTAGCTATAGCTTATGGGTTCTATACAGACTGCAAAGAAAATTAAAAAATCATGATTTTAGACCTAGGTGGAGGTCCCTACGATGTCTCCATTCTTACTATTGAGAATGGTGAATTCAACGTGAATTTTATTGGAGGGGATCGGGATTTTAATAACATGCTACTCAATTATTGTGTCCAGTGTTTCAAGAGAAGAAACAAAAAGGACTTGAGCACAAATGGAAAATCCCTTAGGAGACTCCACTCAGAATACAAGAGAGCAAAAAGAAGTCAATCTTCTATTGTGGAAACTGTAATTGATAAGAGACTTCGCTCATATTTTTACTTGTTCCCTTGCAGGGTAACTAATTTGAAACATATATTTGAGAGAAGAGAATGGGGAGATAGTGAAGACTTCATAGCATTATGCTCATATAACATAAGATAATTCCCTGTTGAGATCAAAGGCCTTGGAACTCAGGCACAAGTTCCAAAGGTTACAATATACATTAAACGCTCAACCTCATGGTGTGATTGAAACTATGGGTGTTGAAAATAGGAATTGCAGTGTTGTGCATATGAGCTCAGCGTATGGCACCAATTCTCACATCGTGGTTTTTCTCATCTCTAGTTTTGAGGCTCGAAAGTAGTTTACATTGTGAAATACTTCCATTAATTACCAGAAGTTAGAAACATGAGCTATATTGTGTTCTCATTCATGCAACAAATTGATATTGATTATTAGTAACGTCGAAACGAAATACACATGAATCCATCAATTACCATTCCTTGATAAATTTGAATCTTGTAAGAAATTATCTTTTATTATGAAATTATGTAATGAGAGTTTTCAATCCTTTAACATAATAAATTATAGGAAAAAAATAAATTTACATTAATTCAAAAACCCTTGACCAACATAGCAAGCATAAGGTCACCCTCATTAGAAGATAATGTTCAAGAGTTATTGGAATAACCTTTTACAAAACAATATAAAAAAAACACATACATCCCCAAAAATTCAGAATATCATAGCTTTGTTGGATTCAAACTGTAATTTCATTTGGCTACTATATTGATTAAAATTGTAATCAGATCCTTTTTTTTAAATGGAACAGAATGAACAAACGAAAAGAGCTTTATTCCTTTGATTAACGTTCACATTTTAAATATTATCCCTAAATTTTCTTCTAAATAATTGATGCATCTATATTATTTTATCATCTTTTTAATAATATATACAATCTAAATCATCCAAATAATGTGATTATTATAGTTTTAATTAACCACATTATTAGTGATAATATTAATTATAGTTACTAATAATATAATTATTACTTATAATAATTATATTAATTTATTGACTCCATCAACCTTTAAATATAAATTAAATTTTCCCTTTTTAACAATAAAATATAAATAATAAATTAACATATTTTCCCTTGTTAATAAAGATAAATAAAAAATCATTATTTCCTTCTTTAATATTAATATTCATTTTCATTACTCATGCTCTTTAAGACATTCAAACCATATTATAAAGTAATGGCAATAGATGCAAGGGGTATAGTAGGAGGAATAGCTATAGTATGGAACCCAGCAAAGGTAACAGCAGATAATTGGGTGGCCCTTTCACGCAATTTAACAGGACAATTTCGGCAGATAGGAACCAAAGAATATCTAGGGATCGTGGCTATCTATGGCCCTCATATCCAAGGAGAACGAGCAGCATTCTTAACCAGCATAAGGAACTTGAGAAACCTGCATCAAGAGAAATATTGGATAGTAGGAGGATATTTTAATATGGTCACGAATATAACTGAAAATAAAGGAGGAATTAGAAGAGAAGAACCAGAAATGGCCGAGACCTACTCACTGATCTCAATCTAGTAGATGTACCATTTGTCAATGGAGTTTTCACTTGGAATAATCGAAGAGGAGAGGCACATCAAATAGCATCCAGATTAGATCGGTTCTTAGTATCTAAGGAAATCGTTGGCCTAGATGTTTACTATGAAGCAGCAATAATACCCTCATTGGGATATAACTACTGGAAAATAAGGATAGAAATAGATATCAAAGAGGGCCCGAAGAATCATCCTTTTCGATTTGAATTATTTTGGTTACGCGATCCTACCTTCCTGGAAAAAGTTAAACAATGGTGGAAATCTACGAACATTCAAGGCCGGAATAGAATGCATACATTCCAGCTGAGGCTGCGGAACCTAAAAAAAGAAATTAGAAAGTGGAACAAAACAGAATTTGGAAACATCAATGTGACCATACTTCAACTTCAAGAAGACATGAAACGAAATCAACAACACATGATCTTACAGGGCCGAACAGAAGCGCTAGATCTAGAAGAAGGAAACCTCCTAAGTCAATGGGAGGCGAAACATAAGTAAGAGGAGATACTCTGGAAACAGAAATCCCGGGTACAGTGGCTTAAAGAAGGGGAAAAAAATACAAATTTCTTTCATAAATCCCTAACTCAGAGGAGGCAACACAATAAGATATTTTCATTGAAGGATGAAAATGGGAATCGAATCTATCAACAAACCAACATGGAAGCTTTGGTAGTAAACCACTTCAAAGATATGCTAACAGAACCAGATGTTCAAAGAGAAACAGCCATATAGAGAATAACTCGACATATCCCATCCAAGGTAAGCAAAGAGAAAAATCTAGCGCTAATGTGTGTGATCACCATAGAAGAAGTGGAAGAAGTGGTCAAAAATTTGCCCAAAAACAAAGCACCGGGTCTGGATGGCTTTACATCAGATTTTTATCAAGTGACATGGCATTTATTGGGGCAAGAGATCTTAGAAATGGTAGAGGAATCCAGGAGAACAAGAAATATGTGCCCAGCTTAGAACGCTACATTTATCTCACTCATCCCTAAGCAAGCTAACTCGGATACTCCGGAAGGGTTTAGACCAATAGCAATCTGTAATGTAATTTACAAGATCCTATCTACAATTATGGTAAACCACCTAAAACCAATCCTCCTCAACATCATATCTCCGGAGCAAACATGCTTTGTGAAGGGAAGGTAAATCCTGGATGGGATAGTGACGGTTCAGGAAGTAATGCACACACTCAGAACCCAAAAAATAAAAGGAATTCTCATCAAACTAGACTTATCGAAAGCCTATTATCGCTTAAAATGGTCCTACTTGAAGGCAGTACTCTCTTCTTTTGGATTTGACGACAGATGGATACAATGGTTGATGTCATGCATCTCCTCCCCTAATTATTCAATCCTCCTGAACGGAGGCCCTTCTCAGCCATTCAATGCAACAAGAGGATTGCGTCAAGGTGACCCTATTTCACCTGTTTTGTTCATCATAGCAGTCGAAGGCCTCGGCCACCTCATAAAATCTAATATAGCAAAAGAACTCCTAAAAGGTTTGAATCTACGGGGACTCGACCTTATTCTTTCGCACCAGCAGTTCGTAGATGATATTATGCTATTTTGTGAAACGACATTAAGGGAAGCAAAAGGGATTCTGGACACTCTAAAAATTTTCATGGATGCATTAGGTACAGTGATAAACAATGATAGTTCTAATGTGTATTTCTTCAATGCTAATAATGCAACCCAACGCTTTATAGCCAGATCTCTGAGGTTTAAAATTGGGACATTCCCCGTAAAATACTTAGGATTTCCATTAAACCTATCATCTCTCAGGATGGCAGGATGGAAATATTTAATGGCCAATCTCCAGAAAATACTCTAGAACTAGACATTCCGAGCATTGAATGCACCAAGCAGGACAATTCTTCTCCGATCAGTTCTACAAGCCATACCTATATATCAATTATCAGGAAGAGCGACGCCGAAAACAATTTGTAATAACATGGTAAAGATCTTCAAGAAATTCTTGTGGCAAGGAGTACAAGAGAGTAGAAATTGGGCTCTCCTATCATGGGAGAAACTCATTAAAACAAAAATTGTTACAGACCAGTGCCTAGGACATCTTATGAGGGGTAGAGAGCAGGATATTTGAGACAATGTTTCATCCCTTAACGTGACAGAACTCTTACACTACCTTTCTTGAAACAGAAAACAAACTAAAATGGAACCAGAACTTCGGACAGTTTGAGGCATTTTAAATAACGCTGAACGAATGGAATGCTAATATTTAGATACTGCTGCTTCGGACAATCATAAGACAGATCAACATAATGAGGGCCAGATTCACGACATATGGCAGAGAAAGTAATTATAAACGATAGCGAAGCAAGAAGGGGATATCGGCTGTCACATAGATGATACTAAGGAGAACTTCATGGCATACGAATGGGCTTAAATATCTAAGAATCCACGCATACCAAGAGCTTTCGTCAATAACATTTCAATACAACCAACATAGTCGAAATACGAGTGAAATGCATGTGGCAAAATACATCACTCCTGAGCCATTTAAAGTGTCACACTGCTACAGACATAAGTATCAACACGATAAGTTCATATCAAAATACAAAAGACACTCGCATTCCAGGATATAATATAAGAGAGATGAGCAAAGATGAAACTAACAATAGAGAGGCACACACACCACCATACAACCGTGTCCAGAATCCGTATTACAGTAAAGCTTCTTATTATTGAAACCCCATGGGCTCCTCCGGGCAGTATCCAAATTGTTCACAAAGCAGACGCACAGGAAATTCTAATACAATCAATTTTCTGAAGAAAATGGAACCAGGTATCATTCTTTTTCCTGTATTATATAGCCTTCTCTCTGCCTTTCATCGAGAAGATATTTTCTGAAAATATCTTTCTCGCATGCTCAAAATTGTTAACAATCATTATCAAAACCACAAAATGGCATGATGGGGAAAGCAACTCTTCCATCATGCGTAACAGGCCCCGGGCCAAACTTAAAACCAAAATGTAGATCATTGTTCAAGGTAAAAGTAAAAATGCAAGAGTGGGAGGAAAAACCGCCCACTCGGAAATTTAAATCAAACATAACTGAAATGAAATTAAAGGCCGTTAAGGCCATGTCATGAATGAAACATAATGTGTCATGAAAGCTGTTGGGTCGAGGCTGTAGTAGACGCTGGAGGAGGTACATCGGTGGGAGGACTGGCATGCTGAGTCAGGAACTGCGTTAACCTCCGCTGGCTTTCTGGATTTGGCTCTGACATCTCTGAGAGTCTCTCCACCCTGGTAAATGCCTCGCCGAAAGTGTGGATGTCTGCGTGGGTGGGGAGACGGTACCGGATCATGTGGAGGAGACTAAACTCCTTCTGTAGGGCTGTGACGATGGTAGTAGCTTTAAGCTGAGTTCCTTTGCCCATCTGAAGATCTGACCGATCCCGTTCTGCCTCTAGAAGTGCTGTGTATTTGTCGGGGTGCATTAGTACGGCAGGAGCGTTTGGTTCCCAACATGAAGGGAGGCCAGCAGTGGTGATTTCGTTCCATACCTTGTTGAACTGTTCCACAATGTCTGCGACCCGTTGGAGAGCCTTTGAAGCTGCCGATCGAGCCTCCTCTTTCTCTATAATTTTCCGACATTCATTGATTTCCATAAATCTGCTGGGAATGTCATGTTTTGCCACGTCACTCGCTCTCAGTGTATAGAGAAAAGATATATAAATTCCGGCGTGTCGGGCTCTAGTTGGCAGATTATCCCTGGCCTCCTGCAATCTCCTATTAAGGTATGGAAGGGTAGATTTTAGCTCTCCTATCATTGTTAGGAACTCCCACTGTTCAGTCACGGCCATGATTATATCTGACCAGATCAGGCTTCTGGCCTCGACCAGGGTGATATTTCCCTTCACCTTACTCTTCAGCTCAGCGATGATCTGTTGTCGCTCAGTCGCAGTCTTCTTTCCTTCCTCCACTTCTCTTCGCAACCCTTCAATAGTTCTGACCTTCTCAGCCAGGGCGCCCTCCAGTTCTTCCACCTTCTGCTTTGCTGTCGTTGTTTGCTTCCCCAGCACTTCTATCTCAGCCATAGCACATATTGGTTGTGCGTGGCGATCTTTGTCCCGCCGAGGTCTCGGCGCAACAGCGCTGTGTGTCCCCGGCGGGTACGCGGCTACGTGGCTACCCCGTCCCAGAGATCTTCCATTCTTCTGACCATTTTTTCTTTCTCCTCTCTTTCTCTGGAAAGCTTGGCCATCAGCTCGTTTTTCTCCTCCTCCACGTGCACCAGTTCATCGGTCTGCATCGGATGTGAAGCCGGTATGCCAGACCGTTTCCTAGCCGCTGAAATATCCTTCTCCAACTTGGCTATTAATGCCGCTTGCATTCCCTTCCCTCCGTCGTCTGAATTCTTAATCTGCTCTTTAAGGACTCGCACTTGGTGTGCGTTAGCACGATTAGCACTCTGTTCTGCGGCAAAAGAGTTATTCAGGACGTCGTATTTTTGCTCTGTCTTCTTTAGGGCAAGGGTGATCTGCGAAATCTTATCCTTCATCATGTCGCAGATCGTCTGGAAAAGGTCATTCAGGTCCTGTACCGGAACCTTCTTCATGTCGACAACCAATTCAATCACCTTATAGCTAGGGACGTCCGAATTCGGGTCCAGGATAGCCTCGGCCATGGAAAGCACCAGGTCTTCAGTGTCTGCATTAACCGAGGCAGAGATTCTGGTGTGATATTTCTCAACAAAACCTCCTAGTTCGGCCCTATATTTGTCTCTGACGGTTTTATTGGTCAGCTCCCTTTCTTTTGTCTTCGAAGTAGGAGGCTCGATGATGGCCTGAGTGACTTCAGTGTAGTCAGAGGAGGCGGTGCTATCTCTTAGAACTACTATCCCTGCCTTGCCCTTATCATACTCTCCAAATTTCGCGAGGGGCTCCAGAATTATCCCTTCCCCGATGACCTCGGCTTCACTAGTGGCCACCCTTTGCCTCTTGGGTGGTGGCGCTCCGGAAGTACCAGCTTCCTGCTCATTTCCCCCTTTGTTCACTTCCTCTTCTTCTCCTGTGGCAGATGAGTCCGTCTCCATCTGCGAAAACATAGGCCAGACTTCATAATTAGCCTTCCACTCCAGAAATGGCCTGGATTCATGAACGTAGGGCGTAGACCTGTTTCTCTTTCTTTTATTTGAAATAATTTCCCGTGGGTCATAAGCCCAACTTTCCCCTAATTTCAGATCCAAGTTCTGCAATATTTTCTCAACAATCGGGAGGGCATATCTAGAATTTACAACAAAGGGGCCAATATTGTCAGGGAGCTTTAGGATGTAGCCTTTCTTAGCGGGGACGAAATGAAGCTGGTCAGCTTTGAGGGCTTGCCGGATGTATTCAAGGGCGTAGACTCGTCGGACAGGAAAAGCTGGGAGCTGGTAGGGGGCTACTTCGGCTCCATAGACACGGATTTCAGTATACTCCTCTGATAGAAACTAATCGCCGGTACACTGGTACTTCCCAGCCTGTAACCAGCGCTTCATCTCTGGGAAAACCCTAGGAGAAGGTACATCGTGAATGATGGTGTAAGCAATGGACATGAAGGTATTCACGAAACTGATGTAACCCTCCCCCTTAGGCAATTGACGAACGGAGAAATTCCAGTCGAAGACTGGCCTGGGCTGGGAATTTTCAGAATACGTCCGGTCCAGCCCCAAATGATTAAACTTGTCTGCATGCTGGAACAGGAAGAGGTAGAAAACCAACGAACAAAAACGAAACTTTCGGGCCTTGGCCAGCTCCCGAAATTGGTTCCGGATGGTAAAAGACAGGAAACCTGGAATATCCAGTGTAACCCCATTCTGAGTCATAAGCCACAAGAATCGAATGCATACCCAAGAACTGTCTTCAGGGGTCCCTTCTCCCAGGAGGCCGGCAATGAGGGACAGGACTGGTCGGACCTCTTCATTAAACAGACTCAATGGGAAAGGCTCAACCGGAGGTAGGGCCGTCGCCTGATCAACGGTTATGGCAGCTATGAAGGCACGGCGGGCTTCCCTCGACAGTTTATTAAACTGTGCGAGCAAAGTTTCATCTTTGAAACTGAAGTAGGCATCACTGGAAGGGAAACGGAGAGCCTGCCTTATAATATCGGGGGAAAGGGAGAAGATTATGTTACCCTGAGGGGAAAAGAAGGCATCACGATGTGAATCGTAGGAGTCTCTAAGCCAGACAATAAAATCGACACAGGAATGGACTTGGGGGGTAATGTGGTGATAGAAGCCGGACGCGACAACTCGGAAACGATCAGCACTTTTACAGTGGCGGCCGAACAGTAGGGGCTTGATGTTCCGTATATCGAAAGGGTATTTTGGGTCACAGATACCCGCCTGCAAGTCACGAAGGGGTTCAAAACCAGGAGGGTTTCTAGACTCATGGAGTTGAGGAGTTTCGGGTTCGTTCTTCTTGGGCGTCCCTCTCCCCATGGCAGTTATTCAACAATTCGGAAAAGAGAGAAAGGGAAAAATAATGAAACAAAATCGGAAAATGGATTACCTGAGCAGAGGGTGACAATGCTTGGGAAAACGACGAGGGGAACTGTGACAGTGACTTGGACAAACCCGGCGTTCTTCCCTACTTGGTAATCGCCGTGGAAAACTACCTGAAAATAATTTACCAGAGAGGAATACGAGAGTTTTTACCATTCGGGAGGAATGTTTAGGTTAAAAGGGGAAAGTGTAAGAAAACAGAGGGCAAGTGTCGTAAGGACACTGACACTGAGACACGTGGCGCGTGGGGATTGGGTAATTCTAGATATAGGTGAGCGCCTCGTGTCGGGTTAAAAACTGGTACGGGCCTTAGTACCAGCTGTCCTGGCGGACTTACCTTACCGTTGTTCCATATTCGTTATCCACTTTTAACACGAAGGACTTCCCCTTTGCCGGACTAACGCTTATCTTCCTCACCTGAGCGGGCCCACCTTAACTCCACCACGATATATAATCTCTTGGCCCAACCCTGTTACTACTTCTCCGCCGTGAAGCCCAGCCACGTGTCGCAATTCCGCGGGGGTAAGGGCCTTGTCCTTACCCCACGGCTTGACCCCCCCGGAATTTCTACGTACCGCCGTCATGTATAATCAAAGGCCTTCTCTCGTATATGAGTTGATCTGCAAAGGCATGTCTCCCGTACCTTTGTGCCAGTCGTTAACTATTGTTCCGCCTCTCCTTACTTAGCGCCATTTATCCATTGGTGTCAATATATGTGCGTTTTACCACCCTTTTTCCCCTTTCGGCCTGATTTGATTTGGCACTTGCTACTTGGCATATAACTTTAGTGTGACCGGTTCATCTTTTAGGAACTTTCGTGGCTATTGCTGAGAATTGAACAACATTGGCTCCACCTGGGGACGGCACGTTTGTCCTCGGACGTGTCGAGAACTACGCAGACCGCCTGTAGACCTTCTCTGAACAACACTTTTCAGTTTCTAGAGCTGTGCCGTGTACAGATCTTCATGACATGCCTGTAATTGATGATAAACAAACAAAACGAAATAGCAACTATTATACAATATAATACAGTCAGGCTTTCCAGCCTTCTTTAGAATTGGAAGTATGGTTTGAGGAATTGCCCATTCACAGGGGCTTCCAACAGATCCCCCTGTAAATTTTCCAGCTTGAATGTATTATTTCCTCCCTGCTCTGCGATCTTGAAAGGACCGAACCAAAGGGGGTCAAACTTACCATGTTTGCCTTTGTCAGCTCTGCGTACATCCCATCGGAGCACTAAATCCCCCACCTGCAGCTTCCTATCTTTGGTGTGCTGGTCAAACAAATCTTTCATCTTCTCTTGATAGTCCACCAGCCTCTGATTCACCTGAACGCGCGTTTCCTCCAGTTCAATCAATTGATTGATTCTTCTAGTTGTGCCATCAGCTTCTTCCTGAGTCTCCTGCATGAAACGAGCCACAGGTAGAGCCAGTTGTATGGGGAATACAGCTGCTCGTCCGTATACTAGTTCGTAAGGCGACTTCCCTGTTGCCCTTTTATTGGTTATCCTGTTTGCCCATAGAGCAAACTTCAGCTGAGAGTCCCAATTTCTCTGGTTCTCATTTATTGTCTTCTTCAGTGCTCTGACCAGTGTTTTGTTTGATGACTCGGCAAGACCATTGCCCTGGGGGTAGTAAGCTGTGGAGTGGCCCAGAGTGATGTTGTATTGTTGGCAGAAGTTCACCATCTTAACCGATTTAAAAGCCTGAGCATTGTCCGTGACTATTCTGGCAGGACATCCAAACCTTGAGATGATGTTCTCTTCTAAGAATTTTATGACCACTGTATCTGTAGCATTTCGTGCGGGGATGGCCTCCACCCACTTGGTGAAGTAATATGTAGCAGTCAAAATCCATTTGTGCTGCCCACTGGAGGGAGGGTGGATCTCACCTATGAAGTCAATACCCCATTGCTTAAAAGGCTCATCAACGTGCACAGGAATCAGGGGTAAAGCGGCTAGCTTCTGTTTCTCGGCAAACTTTTGGCATTTGTCACAGGCTCTAACCCAAGTGAAGACATCTCCAAATAGTTTAGGCCAGTAGAACCCGGCCTTCAAAATTTTCTGGGCTGTGCTCCTCCAGCTGTAATGCCCTCCGCAGATCCCCTCATGGAACTCGGTTATGATGTTCCCTACCTCCCCTTCGATGAGACATAACAGCAGTATGCCTGACGGATCTCTCCAATATAACTGTCCATTGGCCACGGCGTACTTTTGAGATTTAAGCCTCAAGGCTCTGTATTTGGACTTGTCACAGCTGGGTGGGCAGCTGAGTGTCAGGAGGTATTCAACAATTTCTTTGTACCAGGGGCTAGTGAGGTACTTCATCTGTATTTTTTGAGTTGCCATTTCCACTTCTGGCCTCCCTGTCTGTTCCTGAGATGCTTCATCTGCCATCATGAATAAGTGGATGCCCAGGGCTTGGTGGTTCGATTCTGATAAAATCTTCGCTAACCCCTGTCCTTTAATTAACTTGGTGGGCCTTATATCCAAGTCATATTCTTGTATCTTTGCAATCCATCGTCCCCTTCTGCCTTCACTGTCTCCCTGCACTAGGATGTCCTTAACTGCTGCTGCGGGTACAAAAGCAGTCACATGGGATTGTAAAATGTACATGCGAAAGGCCTTTAAGGACTTTACCAAGGCATAAGCTTGCTTCTCAAGTATGTTTTATTTCAGCTCTGCGTCATGAAGAACTTGACTAAAGAAAGCAATGGGTTGCTCATACCCATCCCCATTCTTCTGTAGTAGGACCCCCGCCACGGTGTGAGGTGATGCAAAAGAGAAAATCATGAAGGGTTCGGTGAAGTTAGGCTTTGCTAATACTGGAGCTTCAGCAAATGCAGTCTTGATCCTGGAAAACGCCTGCCTTGGTTCTGGTGCCCATCTTACTTCATTGTCCTTCTTTAACATATCTGTGATGTGTCTAACTATTTCGGCATAATTGGGAATGAATCTTCTGAGAAAATTTATCCGTCCTAGGAATACCTGTACTTCTTTCTTGTTTCTGGGGAGAGAGATACCGTTTATAGCTTCTACCCTCTTAGGGTCGATTTTGACCCCATCTTTAGTTACTATATGTCCTAGGAGTTTACCCTCTTCTAATGCAAAGAAAGATTTCTGAGGGTTGAGAGAGAGACCATACCTCCTGCATTTCTCAAAAGTCTTCTGCAAATGCTGAACATGCTCGACATCATCCTTTGAAAAGACCGTTATATCGTCTAGGTACACCACCAAGAACTTATCTTGTTCTCCCACAAAAGTTATGTCCATCGCTCTCTGAAACGTAGCCCCTGCATTGATCAGTCCGAATGGCATCCTGGCATACATAAATGTTCCCCAGGGCGTGGTGAAAGCTGTCTTTTCCTGGTCCTCAGGGAATACGGCCACTTGATTATAGCCCGAGAACCCATCCATCATGGACATTCTAGAGGCCCCTACCACCTTTTGCAGAATATGATCCATCTTTGGTAGTGGGTAGTTGTCTTTTAGAGATGCCCTGTTCAGGTTTCTAAAATCCACACACAACCTGATTTCACCGTTCTTCTTGCGTACTGGGACTAAATTGGCTACCCATTCAGAATACCTGAGTGGCACTATGATTTTAGCCTTCAGTAACTTTTTTATTTCCTGCTCAATCGATGGTAACAACAGGGGATTGATCTGCCGGAGCTTTTGCTTGTGGGGTTTTGCATCGGCTTTCAATGGAATTTTGTGCTGCATCACACTGATATCAAAGGTTTTCAAATCTTGATATGACCAGGCGAATACGTCTTTGTAGGTTTGAAACAGCTTTTGGTACAATGGTTTATATTCATCTGGGACTTTCTTCGACAGCTTCACAATCTTTGGATCTTCTTTCGTGCCCAGATTCAGATCTTCAACCTGGTCCTCAGTCACCATTTTGTTTGGCTGTAATGAGACATCATCCTTATTGAACAGCCTTTCCAGAGGTACCAACCCTCGGGGAATGACATTTCCCTTTAGCTGTAGGAATCTGTGACCAGCTATCTTCTCTTCTAGCTTGTCCCCTGGAATGTCTTCGACTTCTGCCTCTTCACAATTGTCGATCTCTAAGTTTGAAAACTCCCCCACAGTCTCCAAAAACCTCTTCACCTGCTCCTCATCTTCGAAGACCTGCCAGTGCTTGACATTATCAGAAATTGAAGGCCTGTATCTTACCTCAATTTCGTATCTCAGAAGAGGGTTCTGAGGTGGGCGGAATGTACTAGCAGCTACAGCCAAGGAGTCTGCCATTCTGTTGTACTCCCTGGGCATAAACTGAATGTTAAATGCCAGAAAGGAATTTTCCACGAGGTCCCACACTTCGTTCCTATAGGCTTTTAGCCTCGGATGCTTCGCTTGACACTGATTTCTCACCTGTCTCACCACCAACTCTGAGTCTCCCATCACCTTTAGACCTTGGATCTTCATGCTTCTTGCTGTTTGTAACCCCAATATGAGTGCCTCGTATTCAGCCACATTATTCGTGGCCTCGTATTCTAATTTGAAAGAGAGGGGGACCCATTGACCCATGGGTGAGATAAGCAACACTCCAGCCCCGTTTCCCTCTCTGGAATTGGCTCCATCAAAGTGGAGCGTCCAGATATCAGATCCACGGTCCTGCTCTGATAGCTCAGTCTTTATCTGACAAAATGTAGGTTCATGAGCATATTCTTGATCTTCCTCCAACATTAGACAGGAAAAATCTCCATCTCTACTGTAAACTGGGGAGTTTACTGAATCTCCTGCTTTTGTGACTGTCTTGACAAACCTAGTTTCTCGGTACAATCTCCTTTCTTGACCCCCAAAGACAGGGATGGTGGCGTATGACAGATCCAGCTTGATTGACCCTCCAATTCTGGTCCCCCAAGACCTAGACAACAGCATGCCGAAGCGAGCAGGGATGTCAGCTACTACGATATCCATTACCACACTCTTGGCAGGAATCTGAGCCAAGGTGACTGCTAGGTCCTTGATCATGCCCAAGCACTTCACTCTTTTGGAGTCAAAGGAGTAGAGGTCTTTATATGGACGGGTGATTTGGAGACCTAACTGCTCCATGACAGACAGGGGCATCAAATTGTGGGATGCTCCTGAATCCAACAAACAGTTGTGTAATAGTAAATCATGGATTACTAGGGAAACATAGAAAGGAGGAGTAGAGGGGTCCAATTCCTCGACATGGGGGCCAAACACTACCATAGGCCTCTCTTCTTGTAAATTAAGACTGTCTGGAATGTGTGAGACTTCAGGAGCTGAAATGAATGAGGAGACTTGTGACTGATATGCAGGCTGCTTCAACAATTCCGAGAGAGGGATAGGGATTTTGACCTTTTCAAGTTCCTTTTGCAAACTGAAGGCAGACAAGGGCTTTTCTATCTGGACTTCCTTTTCTTTGGACTCTTTGTTTGGCAAGGCAGACTTGACTTCTTTAATGGGAACTTTATTCACAGGAGACACAGCTACTTGAGAGGAGGAGGGTATGTGACTATCATCTTGCAAAGGTTGGTAAAGGGGCTTCTTACCTCTATCAGAAGATTCCTTGGTATTGGCCTCTTTCTGTGCAGGTGCTGATCTCTGGGGTGCATCTTCCTCTTCCTCTTGAGTGCGGGTCCTTTTCCTGGAGGACCTGAGGTCATATTTCCTGTTGAACTGAGCTTGCATGAAATCAACAAACTGTTTGCAGTAGTCATCGATTTCTGGCTCTTCGGCATCCTCATTATCCTTCGCTTTTGAGTGAGGTTGCAACGCATCCTCCTCACTTCCTTGGACAGGGCACTCTATGTCATCGCTGTCTGAGAAAACCGGACATGTTTCATCTTGCTCATAAGAGGAGTCTTCAGGGGAAGCCTCTATTTGTCCTTCCAAGTACAAAGGGTGCGATACTTGGTCTTGTGACTCCTTCTGCCCCCTATGCAGTATCTGCAAGGGAGGTTTCCTGTATTGAGGGTTGAACCCTCTGTTTGGAGCATTCTAAAAGTTCTTTGGTGGAGAACTTTTGGCTTCCATCTCTAGCTTGACCAACTTGCTAGAGAGGTTCTTGATCATTTTATTCATCTCTTCGATCTTATCGTTTGCTGAGTCTCTATCCTGACTTGAAGTGGACACTTCTTCCTTGCTTCTTCTTCTGATATCATGTTCTTGCTTTACTTTGGTCTTACCAGTCGAGACAAAGTTTGCTTCTATTTCCAATGCATCAGTCTGTGCATCATCAAGAGAGGCTGGCTTTCTCTCCCTTAGTGAGAAGCCAAACTCGGAATCAAATGCTGCTACGAAAACGACCTTGGCAGCGGTCTGATGGGGTTTCATCTCAGCTGGGAGGCTGTAATACAATTTGTTAAATCTTCTGATGAATTCTGATACCCCTTCATTGTGTTTCTTTTTAAGGGTGTTGAACTCGGTTAAGGTATCCCCATGATCTTTCCTATCTCCCCACTTTTTCACAAAAGCTTGTTCCATAGCCTCCCAGGTGTTGATGGAATCGACTGCAAGAGACTTAAACCACTTTATGGCTTCTCCATCAAGGGACTGCACGAACAACCTCAGAACCACATCCAGATGTTCCACATTAAAGTTCTCTGTGAAAGAGCAGAAGATTTCAACATGCTTGTGAGCATCGACACCATTCTCCCCATTAAATCGGGGTAGAATCTTCAAATAGTCCTGCGGCATATCATTTAACACTGCAGGCAGCTGTAAAGGAGCATACCTGTTTTGTAAAAAGCCGGGTACATTCGCCATCGGGAGAGGCGGAGGTAGGATGAGAGCTTGAGCAGTGCGAGGTGGAGGAGGTGTTGTGAGTTGAGTATGAATAATGATGGGAATATAGTGATCAGCGGCTTGAGGACTTGATGAGGAGATAGGGCTGTTAACAGCAGACAGTTCAGTGATCTCTTCGACCTCTTCAACTTCAGGGGTAGGATGAAAAGAATAATGTGGAGTACAACTAGACTCAGCTTCGTCTTTGATACGGGTACCTTCTCGGTAAGGGCTATCAGAGTAATAACCAGTATCTCTTATAATAGGGTTAGAGCTTTGTATTTGGGCGACCTGAGAAGAGGAGGACTGAAGATATGGAAAGTTTTCGAGGGAAAACTCGGGAATATCGGTATGAACTGGTGGTCTTTCTCTCCAGCCTCTTCTGTGAAGGATTCGCTCTGGGTCAGACACAGAAGGTGTCTTCGACTGTGAAGTATCTGACCTTAGGTGTGGCTTTCGGGGAGCCAGGACTGCAAATAGGTTTATCTGAAATATAAATGTGGAGTTGCCAAGGTGAGGTATGCACAACTCACAACTCTTCGTGCTCACCTAACTGAAGAGTGGACAGGGTTTGTCGAGGCCTAGGGACTTAAATCTTTTCAACTTCGTTCCCCGGCAACGGCGCCAAAAAGATGTTGTAACTCCTAGAGACAGCCTAGAGTTGTTACAGACCAGTGCCTAGGACATCTTATGAGGTGTAGAGAGCAGGATATTTGAGACAACGTTTCATCCCTTAACGTGACAGAGCTCTTACGCTACCTTTTTTGAAACAGAAAACAAACTAAAATGGAACCAGAACTTCGGACAGTTTGAGGCATTTTAAATAACGTTGAACGAATGGAATGCTAATATTTAGATACTGCTGCTTCAGACAATCATAAGACAGATCAACATAATGAGGGCCAGATTCACGACATATGGCAGAGAAAGTAATTATAAACAATAGCGAAGCTGTATAGCAAGAAGGGGATATCGGCTGTCACATAGATGATACTAAGGAGAACTTCATGGCATACAAATGGGCTTAAATATCTAAGAATCCACGCATACCAAGAGCTTTCGTCAATAACATTTCAATACAACCAACATAGTCGAAATACGAGTGAAATGCATGTGGCAAAATACATTACTCCTGAGCCATTTAAAGTGTCACACTGCTACAGACATAAGTATCAACACGATAAGTTCATATCAAAATACAAAAGACACTCGCATTCCAGGATATAATATAAGGGAGATGAGCAAAGATGAAACAAACAATAGAGAGGCACACACACCACCATACAACCGTGTCCAGAATCCGTATTACAGTAAAGCTTCTTATTATTGAAACCCAATGGGCTCCTCCGGGCAGTATCCAAATTGTTCACAAAGCAGACGCACAGGAAATTCTAATACAATCAATTTTCTGAAGCTAATGGAACCCGGTATCATTCTTTTTCCTGTATTATATAGCCTTCTCTCTGCCTTTCATCGAGAAGATATTTTCTGAAAATATCTTTCTCGCATGCTCAAAATTGTTAACAATCATTATCAAAACCACAAAATGGCATGATGGGGAAAGCAACTCTTCCATCATGCGTAACAGGCCCCGGGCCAAACTTAAAACCAAAATGTAGATCATTGTTCAAGGTAAAAGTAAAAATGCAAGAGTGGGAGGAAAAACCGCCCACTCGGAAATTTAAATCAAACATAACTGAAATGAAAGTAAAGGCCGTTAAGGCCGTGTCATGAATGAAACATAATGTGTCATGAAAGCTGTTGGGTCGAGGCTGTAGTAGACGCTGGAGGAGGTACATCGGTGGAAGGACTGGCATGCTGAGTCAGGAACTGCGTTAACCTCCGCTGGCTTTCTGGATTTGGCTCTGACATCTCTGAGAGTCTCTCCACCCTGGTAAATGCCTCGCCGAAGGTGTGGATGTCTGCGTGGGTGGGGAGACGGTCCCGGATCATGTGGAGGAGACTAAACTCCTTCTGTAGGGCTGTGATGATGGTAGTAGCTTTAAGCTGAGTTCCTTTGCCTATCTGAAGATCTGACCGATCCCGTTCTGCCTCTAGAAGTGCTGTGTATTTGTCGGGGTGTATTAGTACGGCAGGAGCGTTTGATTCCCAACATGAAGGGAGGCCAGCAGTGGTGATTTCGTTCCATACCTTGTTGAACTGTTCCACCATGTCAGCGACCCGTTGGAGAGCCTTTGAAGCTGCCGATCGAGCCTCCTCTTTTTCTATAATCTTCCGACATTCATTGATTTCCATAAATCTGCTGGGGATGTCATGTTTTACCACGTCATTCGCTCTCAGTGTATAGAGAAAAGATATATAAATTCCAGCGTGGCGGGCTCTAGTTGGCAGATTATCCCCGGCCTCCTGTAATCTCCTATTAAGGTATGGAAGGGTAGATTTTAGATCTCCTATCATTGTTAGGAACTCCCATTGTTCAGTCACGGCCATGATTATATCTGACCAGATCAGGCTTCTGGCCTCGACCAGGGTGATATTTCCCTTCACCTTACTCTTCAGCTCAGCGATGATCTGTTGTTGCTCAGTCGCAGTCTTCTTTCCTTCCTCCACTTCTCTTCGCAGCCCTTCAATAGTTCTGACCTTCTCGGCCAGGGCGCCCTCCAGTTCTTCCACCTTCTGCTTTGCTGTCGTTGTTTGCTTCCCCAGCACTTCTATCTCAGCCATAGCTGTGGATAGTTGTGCTGTTGCTGATCCTGTCCCACTTGAGGTCTCGGCTGCATGACAACTGTGTGTGTCCCAGCGGGTCTGCAGCTCGGTAGCTCTGCATTCTAGATCTTCCATTCTTCTGACCATTTTTTCTTTCTCCTCTCTTTCTCTGGAAAGCTTGGCCATCAGCTCGTTTTTCTCCTCCTCCACGTGCACCAGTTCATCGGTCTGCATCGGATGTGAAGCCGGTATGCCAGACCGTTTCCTAGCCGCTGAAATATCCTTCTCCAACTTGGCTATTAATGCCGCTTGCATTCCCTTCCCTCCGTCGTCTGAATTCTTAATCTGCTCTTTAAGGACTCGCACTTGGTGTGCGTTAGCACGATTAGCACTCTGTTCTGCGGCAAAAGAGTTATTCAGGACGTCGTATTTTTGCTCTGTCTTCTTTAGGGCAAGGGTGATCTGCGAAATCTTATCCTTCATCATGTCGCAGATCGTCTGGAAAAGGTCATTCAGGTCCTGTACCGGAACCTTCTTCATGTCGACAACCAATTCAATCACCTTATAGCTAGGGACGTCCGAATTCGGGTCCAGGATAGCCTCGGCCATGGAAAGCACCAGGTCTTCAGTGTCTGCATTAACCGAGGCAGAGATTCTGGTGTGATATTTCTCAACAAAACCTCCTAGTTCGGCCCTATATTTGTCTCTGACGGTTTTATTGGTCAGCTCCCTTTCTTTTGTCTTCGAAGTAGGAGGCTCGATGATGGCCTGAGTGACTTCAGTGTAGTCAGAGGAGGCGGTGCTATCTCTTAGAACTACTATCCCTGCCTTGCCCTTATCATACTCTCCAAATTTCGCGAGGGGCTCCAGAATTATCCCTTCCCCGATGACCTCGGCTTCACTAGTGGCCACCCTTTGCCTCTTGGGTGGTGGCGCTCCGGAAGTACCAGCTTCCTGCTCATTTCCCCCTTTGTTCACTTCCTCTTCTTCTCCTGTGGCAGATGAGTCCGTCTCCATCTGCGAAAACATAGGCCAGACTTCATAATTAGCCTTCCACTCCAGAAATGGCCTGGATTCATGAACGTAGGGCGTAGACCTGTTTCTCTTTCTTTTATTTGAAATAATTTCCCGTGGGTCATAAGCCCAACTTTCCCCTAATTTCAGATCCAAGTTCTGCAATATTTTCTCAACAATCGGGAGGGCATATCTAGAATTTACAACAAAGGGGCCAATATTGTCAGGGAGCTGTAGGATGTAGCCTTTCTTAGCGGGGACGAAATGAAGCTGGTCAGCTTTGAGGGCTTGCCGGATGTATTCAAGGGCGTAGACTCGTCGGACAGGAAAAGCTGGGAGCTGGTAGGGGGCTACTTCGGCTCCATAGACACGGATTTCAGTATACTCCTCTGATAGAAACTAATCGCCGGTACACTGGTACTTCCCAGCCTGTAACCAGCGCTTCATCTCTGGGAAAACCCTAGGAGAAGGTACATCGTGAATGATGGTGTAAGCAATGGACATGAAGGTATTCACGAAACTGATGTAACCCTCCCCCTTAGGCAATTGACGAACGGAGAAATTCCAGTCGAAGACTGGCCTGGGCTGGGAATTTTCAGAATACGTCCGGTCCAGCCCCAAATGATTAAACTTGTCTGCATGCTGGAACAGGAAGAGGTAGAAAACCAACGAACAAAAACGAAACTTTCGGGCCTTGGCCAGCTCCCGAAATTGGTTCCGGATGGTAAAAGACAGGAAACCTGGAATATCCAGTGTAACCCCATTCTGAGTCATAAGCCACAAGAATCGAATGCATACCCAAGAACTGTCTTCAGGGGTCCCTTCTCCCAGGAGGCCGGCAATGAGGGACAGGACTGGTCGGACCTCTTCATTAAACAGACTCAATGGGAAAGGCTCAACCGGAGGTAGGGCCGTCGCCTGATCAACGGTTATGGCAGCTATGAAGGCACGGCGGGCTTCCCTCGACAGTTTATTAAACTGTGCGAGCAAAGTTTCATCTTTGAAACTGAAGTAGGCATCACTGGAAGGGAAACGGAGAGCCTGCCTTATAATATCGGGGGAAAGGGAGAAGATTATGTTACCCTGAGGGGAAAAGAAGGCATCACGATGTGAATCGTAGGAGTCTCTAAGCCAGACAATAAAATCGACACAGGAATGGACTTGGGGGGTAATGTGGTGATAGAAGCCGGACGCGACAACTCGGAAACGATCAGCACTTTTACAGTGGCGGCCGAACAGTAGGGGCTTGATGTTCCGTATATCGAAAGGGTATTTTGGGTCACAGATACCCGCCTGCAAGTCACGAAGGGGTTCAAAACCAGGAGGGTTTCTAGACTCATGGAGTTGAGGAGTTTCGGGTTCGTTCTTCTTGGGCGTCCCTCTCCCCATGGCAGTTATTCAACAATTCGGAAAAGAGAGAAAGGGAAAAATAATGAAACAAAATCGGAAAATGGATTACCTGAGCAGAGGGTGACAATGCTTGGGAAAACGACGAGGGGAACTGTGACAGTGACTTGGACAAACCCGGCGTTCTTCCCTACTTGGTAATCGCCGTGGAAAACTACCTGAAAATAATTTACCAGAGAGGAATACGAGAGTTTTTACCATTCGGGAGGAATGTTTAGGTTAAAAGGGGAAAGTGTAAGAAAACAGAGGGCAAGTGTCGTAAGGACACTGACACTGAGACACGTGGCGCGTGGGGATTGGGTAATTCTAGATATAGGTGAGCGCCTCGTGTCGGGTTAAAAACTGGTACGGGCCTTAGTACCAGCTGTCCTGGCGGACTTACCTTACCGTTGTTCCATATGCGTTATCCACTTTTAACACGAAGGACTTCCCCTTTGCCGGACTAACGCTTATCTTCCTCACCTGAGCGGGCCCACCTTAACTCCACCACGATATATAATCTCTTGGCCCAACCCTGTTACTACTTCTCCGCCGTGAAGCCCAGCCACGTGTCGCAATTCCGCGGGGGTAAGGGCCTTGTCCTTACCCCACGGCTTGACCCCCCCGGAATTTCTACGTACCGCCGTCATGTATAATCAAAGGCCTTCTCTCGTATATGAGTTGATCTGCAAAGGCATGTCTCCCGTACCTTTGTGCCAGTCGTTAACTATTGTTCCGCCTCTCCTTACTTAGCGCCATTTATCCATTGGTGTCAATATATGTGCGTTTTACCACCCTTTTTCC